>CM046811.1:32266536-32325263 GCA_025617385.1 Murraya koenigii
ACCACTCAAATTTATTGACTTTGCATTCCAATCCCAGCCTATTTTTGCTAAACTTCAAAAACGAAATGAATTCAACACCTTAAACAAACTCAAGGAACTTTAGAATAATATATCCAAAACAGCAGAATTCAGATTTTGACAAAACTCAAAGTTCTTTGCATTGCCTTTTACCAATATGAGTTCAAAAAATAAACTAGTTGAAAAAACTAGCAAGTTCACTGTCGAGTTACGTATGCTTGCACCAAGTTGTCTTACTCCAATTCTAAATTGAAACTGAAAAAGGAAAAAATAAATAAATAAGAATGCAACCATCTTCAAATGAATTGATAACCTGAATAGCTTATTCCAATTGTGGATCAAAACCCCAACTCTGATAAAATAAAATAAAAGAAAATGAATCGTGAAAATTCTGATGAATACTAAAAACATACCAGCAGCGGTCTTACTGCATCAGTCTGGCCTCAAAGCATGCTTTATGCTTCTATCTGCTCTCATAACGTTCCTGCTTCAAAGTTGTGAAATCCGTAACCTTATTGGTCTCCAATTCCAGCTTGATGTTGTCATATTATATTTGTTTCTTCAAACTTCTAGCCATCTTGGTATTCTCGAACTTCAATATAAAAATGGCATGACTAAGCTAGCTGTCACCTGCAAAACAAAATAAAAAAAACAAGTGAAAATAACTTTACATTTAATAAAAAGCTAAAAGAATCCCTTAAGTGGGCACTCTAGGGAAGTCAAAACAAGATTTTAGTGGGTGAGAGCATTTTATCTTTACCTGATCAAAATTCAACATATCTTAGCCATCCATCCTTTTTAACCTACGAGAATCAAATCTTTCTTCAGTCACAAGTTCTGCAGGACAAATTATCTTCAAGTGTTTCATCCCAAGGCAGCCGATTTTATCACTCCATTCCCAGCACTCAACCTCAACGAAACATGGACAAATTAATTAGACGTGCTCCCCAAGAAAGTTAAAACGGTGTTGCAAGGAAGAAAGTTGAAACTCTTTACATTAGGACCAAATGGAAAACTTGTTATGCCTCTACATTCCTCGCCTATTCTGAGTATATAGTATTGTCACTCCATTTCAAAAGCATAATAAACTAATCGTCTAAAAGTAAAAAACAAATCCGGCACACGCTGTCTATAAGTTTAGCATATATGATATTTATCGAGAACTGCATCTATAATTACTACTGATGCTGAAATCTAGTTGCTTCTCCCTCAAACAGATTTAGTACCCAACACTCGAATTTATTTGATTTTGGAAGTGAGTGATGTCCTCTAACCTACGCTCACAGAAAAATGTCAGAGACCAGGTGTTTTTCCGATGAAAACCCTCCGACGCTCAAGTTAGTGATCGAATTTAACTCTTAGGAATTTTCTTTTAAAAGGAAAAAGCAATACAGAGGCTCACTCTCTTTCTCCATTCGCATGGTTTCTTTTTCTGATTTTCTCTATAGAAAAAGTCTAACTCTTTTTTCCCTCTTTTCTAAGATATTTATCCGGGTTTTCTATTCCTCGCGTTTGTTGCTTCTCTCTTACCGTTATTTTCGTAATACACGTTCTCAACTTCCCACATACTCACCTGTTTTGAGACAGTTATTTGTCCATCATGATGGGCTCAGGCTACCACATTTAAGTTTCGCTTGAGGATTGGTTTATACCTGCTCTTGGTTCCGCCTATAACACAATAAGAGCTCGTTTGGCTGGCAATGAATGTTCATACTCTTGCTTAACTTAGTCTCGAGGAGAATGGAAGTTCCTTCTTTTGGCTACCTTAATCTCAAGCATGAGTGCCTTTACATTAGTGGTTAGTGTTTCTGTTTTTGACCGGATCGACGCTGAGCAAATATGCCCTTTATTTTCCAAACAATTACTGTGTTTGAAAATTTCTTTAGATTACATTTAACCAATAACTATAGAAGTTGAAAAACCAATCAGTTGACATGCTGTTGACTTGTAGATCATGATGAAAAATTCATTATCATGTATACTTGCACAAAAATTCTATTATGGATAGATAATGTCTGCATGCTTTCTTCCGAAAATATTGAAAAACAGACTACTGCTGTGAGCATCTTGTTGATGCAACATCAAAAATAAATAGCCTTAATGTACTATCTTACACGTGTAAATTTTCATTTTCAATTTAATGTAGGGGATAAGTTATAGAACTGCATAATGAAGATGTTGTTTCGAATAAGTGATGATTAAACTGAGTATGACAGAAATCGACTGACCTTGCTATAAAGGATAAAGTAGTGGAATGAGGCAATTCTCTATTTCTTTATTCTGAGACCAACTAAAGCTCTTTATTCCTCCTTAGATCGTAAATGAATTGGCCATCTATCTTCACGCAAGGGATGTGAGACATCTTGGACCACTCTTTTCCTTTACCCTTTTTGCATTGTTCTTTCAGCCATGGACAATTTCTCATGCATAATTTCACAAGTAAGGATGGAAGGCCAGCCTCTGGAAAGGATGCGAGCTTTGGGCAATTTAGGATCCATAATGTTTTAAGGGAATTAAGGTTTCGAAAACCCATTGAAGAAAGGTGTTTTAATTTTTGGATTGCACGGTTGTCAAACTAGTTAGAGAGGTGGGCAAGATCATTCCCATCTTCTCGTTTGGAAAGGACTTTACTTCACGGTATCCTCGACCAAGATAGAGCTCTGTAAAAGATGTAAGCCTAGGAAAACCCAACTGAACGAGTGTCTCGTACACTTTGGAATCTCCAATTTCAAGTGATGTTAGATTGGTAGGAAGACCTTCTCCCGAAAACGCAACATCTTGGCTTATGCATAAATATCGAAGAGAGTTGAGTTTGTGCATATCCTCCGGTAATGAAACAAGACTTGGACCCTTAATACAAATGGTTTGTACGCAGTTAAAATTTTTTAGGCCATCAAGTATTGACTCCAGTTTCGGACAATTAAATATGTGGAGGTATCCAAGCTCTTCAAATGACTGGATTCCTGAAGCTAAACTTGTCAGCTCCGGGCAACCAACAATTCTAAGTTGTTTCAGCGTCATTGATGAAGAAGAAGAAGAAGAAGCAACAGCAGAATCCTCTTTACCGTCGACCAAACACTGCAATTTCTTACAACTCCATACATAAGTCCATTTAAGAGATGAAGGTAGCTTGTGTCTAGCGATAAATGTAAGAGAATCACAATTGCCGATATACAACTTTTCTAGTTGTGCATTGTTGTCCATAATTTCCTCAGGTAAAGATTTCAAAGCTCTGTTGGTTTCAATCTTAAGCGAGCAAATATTATTAGGAAGAAAATTTACCTCGGGAAATGAAACAATACATATGCAGTGTTGTTCAATTGATGCCTCATCATTTTGGGTGACAACATGGAGACCTTGTTTTGCTTGGTCAGATAAAAAAATACCGACCTCCCACGATGACTTGATCTGTTGAGAATAGCCTATTTCGAGAGTTTCCACTTCCTCTAATGCATGCTACAATATTTTTCCAAACTCTAAAATATTTGAAATACTAATAGAGCTCATAGATGGCAAAGAATGAGTTGGACTACTCTATAGCATCCCTTTGCATCCGTATATGTCTAATGAACTATTTGAAATAGTCATACACTTCACCAACTTAGAGTCGATTGAAGTACAGCACACAAGTCCATTGCATCCTTCAATTTTCAATTTGCAGAGCATTGTGTTACGGGCCACAAGATTCCACCTAAAAAATGGTCCAAAGACATGAGCCAAGATGTGCTAACTTGGCCATTTTCTGAAAACTTCCAGCAAACTCCAGCACCTCTAGCACATTTGTACATAAGCTAGAATTCTCTAGATTTTGGAACATGTATATAGAATTCTCTAGGCCTTAGAATTTTCTAGAGCTAGTCAAGCTTCTCTATAAATATAAGTGAGCTCTAGGCATTTGATCATCCATAATCCAAGCATCAAGCAAAGCATTAAGCACTCTTGTAAGCTTTCTTTCGAGTAATACAATTTCTGCATTTGGCTACATTGCTCGCTAACTCTTCATTCTCTTTAGCATTTCGGGAACCTCTTGTCTTAGCCATTGAGAAGCACAAAGGATTACTTAGCAACATCCCGACTAAGGTTGTCCAAGTGTCGCACGGGTTTCTCGCGATTTCACTCATCCCGTGAAAAATGATATCGAGCCAAGGTTTACACACACGCATTCCAGCAGCAATGGCCAACCTCCCTACCTCAAACGTAACACAAAAGGCGCAATTGGTGTGGAGATCATCCCGAAACCAAGCCGGGGCCTCAATGAAACTCGCGGGCAGGCCAAGACTCGAGGCAAGTCGAAGGCCGCGTCTATCGATGCTTTGGAGCCATGATTGGCTACGCTTGAAACCACAATGTCCGCCGCTCATGATTCCCTAGAAACTTTGGAGGAAAGGGTTGACAGTCTAGAGGGCGAATACGCCGACTTCACAATGGCAACGAAGGCCCTCATCCAAGACCAAGCTAACACCCTTCGAGGGGAATTTCAAGCTTTTCATGAGGAGTTGATGAAACTCCGCAGCTTCGTACAAGACGAGCTGCGCGCTGCCCGTGCGGAAGTAGAGGAAATACGCTCGGACTGGGCATGGCACAAGCACACACTCTCTTCTAGCCTGGCTTCCACAAGCACGAGTGATGCGCGACGCATTGATGTGCCGAAACCCGACACCTACGATGGCACACGCAACGCAACCATCGTGGAAAACTTTCTCTTTGGGCTAGATCAATACTTCGATTCCATGGGTGTTCGAGATGAGGCATCAAAAGTGGGCACTGCACCCACATAGGTGAAATGGGCAAAGGCATCGTAAACATGGTGAAATGGGCAAAGGCATCTGCACCATCAACACATAGGCAGATTTTAAGCAAGAACTCCAAAAGAAATTTGCCCCAAGCAACGCCGAGAAAGATGCGAGAGCATGCCTACGTCGCCTCAAGCAAACGGGTAGCGTTCACGACTACATCAACGAGTTCACTACCCTTATGCTGGAGATAAGCGACATGTCTGACAATGACTCACTCTTCTACTTCCAAGACGGCCTCAAGGATTGGGCCAAAACGGAGCTCGATAGGCGTGGCATCACTGCACGAGTACTCCACCCAATCCAAGGACAAAAGGCCTAGCCAAGGCAAAGGTGGGGGAGAGAGTCGCAAGGATAAAGACTATAATCGCAAAGATTGGGGGCAGAAAAAACCTCTAAGCGGCAAGAACGTGCAGGGCAAATCGGAAGGCAAGAAGGAGCCACCAAAGCCTCGCAGCCCATGCTTTATATGCAACGGGCCTCATTGGGTACGCGACTGTCCCGAGAAGAAGTCGTTGAATGCCCTCGCTACCTAGCTCAAGGGCAACTCCACACCATCGCTAGAAGAACCCCGACCCAGCATGGGTTATATCCAACGTCTCGGCGCACTTGACAACCCACAAACGACACTTAAGAAAGGGCTGATGTACGTTAGCGCAAAGATAAACGGACACACCGTTCGCGCGTTGTTGGATACGGGAGCAACTCACAATTTCGTATCCGAGGATGAGGACAAGCGCCTAGGCCTCAAGTCCACAAAGGAATGAGGCACTATAAAGGCGGTGAACTCACCCGCCAAGCCATTGCGGGCACTGTACAAGGAGTACATGTCACACTTGGCACATAGAGCGGAAAGCTCAATTTCTCAATCGTGCCCATAGACGACTTTAAGATGGTCCTTGGCATGGAATTCTTCGACCAAGTCCATGCCTTCCCACTTCCAGTCACGAACTCCCTAAGCATCCTCGACGGGAGTAAGGCATGCATGGTTCCCACGGAGCGTGGAAAGTCCGAGGAGAAGACACTATGGGCCATGCAATTCAAGAAGGGATTCAAGAAGGACCCAAGCTTTCTACTGTCCATTCGGGAGCTCAACAAGGGAGAAAACTCTGCAAGTGCTCCAAGCCAAGTCCCTCCTATGGTACAAGCCGTCCTCGAGGAGTTCAAGGACGTGATGCCTCCACAGTTTTCGAAGAAGCTTCCACCTAGACGAGAGGTGGATCACCAAATAGAGTTGGAGCAAGGTTCAAAGCCTCCAGCCTTGGCGCCTACCGCATGGCGCCCCTTGAGCTCTAAGAGTTGGGAAGATAGCTCACGGATTTGCTGGACGCAGGCTATGTTCGCCCGTCCAAAGCCCCATTCGGTGCACCGGTCCTTTTCCAAAAGAAGAAGGATGGATTGCTGCGAATATGCATCGATTACAAAGCGCTCAATAAGATCACTATCAAGAACAAGTACCCAATACCCTTGATAGCGGATTTATTTGACCAGCTTGGCAACGCAAGGTATTTCACCAAACTTGACTTGCTCTCCGGGTATTACCAAGTGCGCATTGCCGAAGGAGATGAGCCCAAGACAGCATGCGTCACAAGGTACGGATCTTTTGAGTTCTTAGTTATGCCTTACGGACTAACAAATGCATCGGCTACGTTCTGCACTCTCATGAACAAAGTGCTGTAACTATTCCTCGACCGCTTTGTGGTCGTGTACTTGGACGATATAGTGATGTACAGCACCACGCTCGAGGAGCATGCTAAACATTTGTGGCAAGTGTTCCAAGTACTTCAGAAAAACGAGCTCTACCTAAAGATGGAGAAATGTTCATTTGCTCAAGAGAAGGTAGAGTTTCTTGGGCACAAGATAGCGGTAGGAAGCTCATGATGGAGAACTCGAAGGTGAAGGCCATCCTCGATTGAGAGCCTCCCACAAAGGTACCTGAGCTTCGCTCATTCCTTGGCTTGGTAAACTACTACCGCCGATTCATAGAAGGCTACTCAGCCAAGGCGACACCCTTGACGGATCTACTAAAAAAGAATCGGACATGGCATTGGTCCGAGGAATGTCAGCAAGCATTCGAAGGTTTGAAGAAAGCAATCTCGGAGGAGCCCGCCCTAGTTCTTCCAGACCACACAAAGCCCTTCGAAGTGCAAACGGATGCCTCCAACTTTACCATTGGCGAAGTCCTTATGCAAGAAGGTCACCTCATAGCGTTCGAGAGCAGAAAGCTTAATGACACGGAACGCCTACACTGCAGTACAGAGAAAGAGATGACAGCCATCATCCATTTCCTAAGAGTGTGGCGACATTATTTGCTTGGCTCACACTTTACAATCATGATAGACAACGTAGCGACAAGCTACTTTCAAACGCAAAAGAAGTTGAGCTCCAAGCAAGCACGGTGGCAGTATTTTCTCGTAGAATTTGACTATAGGCTCGAGTACAAACCGAGCAAAGCCAACGTCGTTGCGGATGCACTAAGCCGCAAGGCAGAATTGGCCACACTTAGCGCGAGCCAACCGAAGACAGACCTTGTCTTACGCTTCAAGAAAGGCCTCCAACAAGACCTATTAGCAAAGGACTTGTTGGAAAAGGTCCTCGAAGGAAAGACAAGGCGTTTTTGGCAAGAAAAGGGCATCCTCCTCACCAAGGGAGATCGGTTGTTCGTGCCAAGGTGGGAAAATCTACGCAAAGAGGTAATCAATGATTGCCATGACTCCAAGTGGGCTGGTCACCCCGGAATAGGCGCACCACCACACTTGTCCAAGCCTCGTATTTTTGGCCAAACATGCAGGATGACATCGAGGCATACCAGCGGACTTGTCTTGTGTGCCAATAAGACAAGATTGATCACCAATTACCGGTAGGATTATTGGGGCCCCTGCCCCTAGCATCAAGGCCCTGGGAGACTTTGATCGTAGTAGACCGTTACAGCAAGTACGCTACTTTGATCGCCAGTACTGTCGATTTCAAAGTCGATGAAACGGACCGTCTCTTCATCAAACACATCGTGAAGCTTTAGGGTGTTCCAAGAAGCATTATAAGCGATCGAGACCCACGCTTCACTGAAAAATTTTGGACGGAGCTCTTCAAAATGTTGGGGACATACCTCAAGTTCTCAACAAGCTTTCATCCGCAAATGATGGACAGACCGAGTGCATCAATGGCCTCCTCGAGATGTACTTGAGGCACTACGTGAGCACTCATCGGCGAGATTGGGTGAAGTTGCTTGATGTCGCCCAATTTTCTTACAATCTCCAGAGGAGTGAGGCTACCGGCAAGAGCCCATTCGAGATCATAATACGATTCCAGCCCATGACCCCCAACGCCATAGCCTCAACGTATGGAGGAAAAAGCCCCGCGGCACACAAGCTCACTCGTGAATGGCATGAAGAAGCAGATATCACGCGAGCATACCTCAACAAGGCCGCACGAAAAATGGAAAAATGGGCTGATACAAGGAGACGGCACGTCGAGTATAAGGAAGGCGATCGAGTCATGATCAAGCTCCTGCCCCAACAATTCAAGACATTGCGAAAAGTCCACAAGGGGTTAGTGAGGCGCTACGAGGGACCCTTCCGCATTGTCTGACGTGTAGGCAACGTCTCGTATCAAATAGAGCTTCAACCAAGGCTCAAGATTCATTCGGTCTTTCACGTAAGTCTTCTCAAGCCATATCACGAAGACGTGGAAGAACCAACAATCGAAGAATCAAGGCGTGCCCCAACAGCCGTTGTTACTGCGTTCGACAAAGATGTGGAATACATCCTCGCTGATCGAATCATTCGAAGGAGGGCGTGCCAGCGTACTATGAGTACTTGGTGAAGTGGAAGAACCTCCCCGAGAGTGAAGCCACTTGGGAACGTGAAGATGAATTGTGGCAGTTCGCGGAACACATCCAGAGGTTTAAGCACGAGAGCTCGACGAGGACACCGCGAGCTTGGCCATTTTCCAGAAACATCCAGCAAACTTCAGCACCTCTAGCACATTTGTACATAAGCTAGAATTCTCTAGATTTTAGCACATGTATATAACATTCTCTAGGCCTTAGAATTCTCTAGAGCTAGCCAAGCTTCCCTATAAATATGGATGAGCTCTAGGCATTTGATCATCCACAATCCAAGCATCAAGCAAAGCATTAAGCACTCTTGTAAGCTCTCTTGTAAGCTTTCTTTAGAGTAATACAATTTCCGCATTTAGCTACATTGCTCGCTAACTCTTCCTTCTCTTTAGCATTTCAGAAACCTCTTGGCTTAGCCATTGAGAAGCGCAAAGGTTTACTTAGCAACATCCTAACTAAGGTTGTCTAAGTGCTGCACGGGTTTGCTGCGCATTACGCTCATCCCGTGACAATCGGGTAGCTTGAGAACGAAACTACTAACTCTACACATTTACTGACAACAAGTGTCTCCAAAGAAGGCAGAAGCTGAGGTAATTTTGGAACGAGTTTAGCACATCCGACAATGGAAAGTTCACTGAGGTTGGAGAATCTTACAACATCGCCATTGTGTTCGAATTCATCGTCCCAAGTACTCCCATTCTTGCAAATCCTCAAAGTTAAGGGTCTATAATGACTGAAAAGAATTTAAGTAACCCTCTCCATAAAATTCAGAACCAATGGTCTTCAGTTTCTTCATCCCTTTAATGGTGAGGACTTGGAGTGACATCAATGGCCCGAGTGAAGGTAATGCCGTGCAATTTTCACAATTTCTTAATTCAAAAACCTCCATATTGGATAACCATGGCTCTCTTATCCATACTGGAAATCTAGCTCCACTATAGTGCCTGATTATGAGGCTATTTATGTTTTGATGAGGTTGTAACATTTCAAGTACATTTTCTTGTACTACTTTGTCTCGTGAGCTGTTAAACTATGACCCCCATTCTACTCACAAACCTTCAACATTCTGCTTCCTGCATAAAGTAGCTGCTCTGGCATCTCGTGAATCATTCACATTCTCTAATCTTGAGATACAAAGTTCTCCACGTAGAAACTTTAAATTCTTCAAGTCCTCCAAGCTAGATCCAACGTCCTTGCCTACAATGAAATTTGACAACATCTGGAGATTCTTCAACTCCTTCATTCCCAGTGGCATCTCTTGAATTGAATTTGCACCATTTATATCAAGATGATGGAAATTGATCAAGTTCCACATTTTGGGTGGCAACTTTATCAAACGAGAATAGTCTCTTAAAATTAAAACTTCTAAGTTAATTAGTGAGCTTGTGGGACTCAGGTTAACTTTTGATCACAGTGCCAGCAAAGTTGAGATATCTTAAAAGCCTCAAATCTTTAATTAAATTAGGCAATCGAGTGATATAATATCCCTCTAAAGATAGCACCCTAAACTTCTTAAACATTGGCAATAAATCAGAAAGAAACATACCGGTTATGTAACTAGTATCACAGCCACCTCTAATAAGCACAGGCAAGAACGTTCTCCAATGTGGAACTTCATGGAAATCCTCAAACTTAGTTTTACCATCAAACTCACTGCAAGTGTAAGAAGAATGACGAAATCTTTCTAATCTTCTGGATAGCTTATTGCCCTCTTCAAGAGTGAAAATAGTCTCTCCTAAAACCAATTGAGCGAGATCATGAACAAGGTCGTGCATTACAGATTTAGAACGACTACCAATATTTGATTGTTGAAAAATTGACCTTGACACTAGTTCTTGAAAACACTCGCTACGCAAATCTTCCAACTGCTGATTATCACTTGCTTGTTGAATAACACCTTCAGCCATCCATAAGAACACAATTCCTTCTCCTCAAATTCATAATCTTTGGGGAAAATTGCACAAAATGCAAAACATCTCTTTAAATAAGAAGGGAGATAATGGTAACTCAACCTTAACACAGGTAGAACCCCACTTTTTTGTAGGTAAATCCCATATACTGCTGTTTAATATATCTTCCCATGCATCATCTCTATGCTTATTGCGTAGAAGGCCACCAAGAGTCATTGCAGCCAGGGGCTAACCTCCACACTTTCTAACAACTTTCTGACGATATAATTGTGAAATTTAATGCACATCACTGTGACTTATGCTCTCAAATGCAGGATTCATAAAAACAGACCAGCAATCTTCATCTAATAGAAGCCTTAAATAATAATATTAAATTGGTCCCATGGTTGATGCGACTTGTGAATGGCCTGTGGTCACAATTATCTTACTGTTCGGTGCAGCAGCTAGGAAGGGAGCTTTCAGGACTCCCCACAAGCTGTAGTCCTCGTTTCAAACATCATCTAAGACTATCAATAACTTTTTTCCATCAACAGCACTTTTCAATTGGACCTGTACATTTAAAGTGTTCAGATGGCAAGGCTTGTAGGTGATCGACTTGATCGTCTCGAGAAGTACCTTCGAGATGCCCAGAACATTAAAGTCATCAGAGACGCAAACCCAAGCTTTAATGTCGAACTTGAAATCCCTGATAGCCTTGCCGTTGAAGATCTCCCGAGCAAGTGTTGTTTTTCCAACCCCAGCCATGCCAACAATTGGAATTACACGAAAATTGGGAACACTTGGTTCTTCACTTAACACCATTTCAAGTATGTTGGCCTTATCTTCATCTCTCCCATAGACACACGTTCTTTCGGCACACTCGAACTGGATAGCCTTCGCTTTGCAGCAGCAGCCGCAGTTGATGAAGTCACTCCAGCTCCAGAAGTCAATCGCAATCCAAGCTCAATTTTCTGTTTACAGAGTTCTTCCAAGCGGCTAGTAATGTCTTTAATCCGAGACCGCAGATTGACATTGAACTTAACCGTGCCTGGACTGAAACAATTGAAACAAGCTGTAGGGATGATGTTCCGAACTCTTCTGCTGTTAGGCTGATCAGGACCACCCGCCATCAATTTGCAGTCCAAGGCTTCAGTAGCCAACTCATCCAAGATTTCTTCAGCATCATAAGCCAAGTCCTGGAGATCGTTCAGATATATTTTCATAGCCTGCGTCCCTAAGCGCTGCTTGAATTATCTTTAACATTTTTTCCCCACTTTTTGAGCTCGGAATCAACCCCACCTCCAAGTTGACGGACAAAATTGAGGCAATCACGGGAAGCCAATCTGTCGAACAACACCTCAATGAAAGCTGAGAGTAAGAGCTCTCCCACTACAACCATGGTTTCGTCCGAACGTCACAACAAGAAAAATGAATTAATAACAAGCAGATAGAAATTAAAAATGTTTTTATTGTATGGATAATGAAAATTTGGGGATATAACGCAGAGTTGAGTTGACTCCACCATCTATCTACAAAAAATATTATAATTTTTTTAAAGATTTGATATGCTTTTACTTTCTGGCGAATCGAATATTCTACGTACGAACCTTCAATAACGAAAAGTCTAATTAAAAAAATATGGATTGCACGTTAATCTTATATCTTCTGGCATTTTATAGATCTACCATTATGATCATTAGGAAATGGTAACATTAAGTGAACAAAGGTCGTATGTAACAACAATTAATTAAGTTATCTCAAGTGAAACCCATTGGTTAATTTAGATCCTGAAAAGCAGAAATTAGGAAACTTCAATTTTATATTTAAAAAAAAAATCATTGGTTATCTTTCGATTTTCAGAGTATATTTTGTAGAATTATGTCTACAAGTAACTAGTTTGTTTTTTAGGAGCATAGGATGAGTATTTTGCGCATCAATCCCATACGGCACTTAGATAATTTTTACTTAAAATTGTTCAATAAGTATTTGAGTTTCTGAAAATGCTAAAAAGAAGAGAGTAAGAGAGGAATTGAGCCGAATGAAGAAAATTGTATTACTCAAAAGAAAGCTTACAAGAGTGCTTGAGATGCTTGTTCAATACTTCAATGCTTAAATGCCTGATGTCATCCAATATTTATAGGGAAGCTTGTCAAGCTTTAGAAAATTTTAAAAGTCTAGAGAATTTCATGTACATATAAATAATTTTAGATAATTCTAGGATATATACAATAGTATCAGGTGTGCTAGAGAATTGTGAAATATTCTAGAATCGGGTCAAACTAACACATCTTAACTTATAGCTTTTGGTCATTTTTGAGCTCAAATTGGGCGATTTGCAACAATATGCATCTAAAAGTATTCTTAGAATATGGCCAAGTAATCACTTTTAGAATGTAATTCAATGTCAGCTCGTTTAGCCCTCAAAAGGTAGGCGTTCAAGCCCTCTTGACGGCATCACGCTAAATGGGTTAACCTCAAGATCATCTTATATATAGGATATGTTTGTGAGGGGTTATATCTTCGTGGTTCAAATCAAGTAGAATCTTCAAGCTTATCGATCCGAAGCACTATTAGATGTCCATGCAAAGGCACTATAACGCTCAAGTCAGCTTCACTCTCAAAAATGCATGTAAATTAAAAGAAGAAGATAGAGTTTTCTCTCAGAATTCAAGAGATAACTATCCCCTTCTTAGTTGGACTTTGTCTCTACCTACAGTCACACTCAAGTGGATAGAGATTAAAATCCTTTTTTAGATCTAATCTCCCAAGTCCATTCTCAAGGATTAATCCTATTGTTTCATTCCTGCACCTCACTTAACTTGTTCACTTGGTATCATTTCCGAAGCACTTGCTCCTGGTCAATGTTTCTACTTGATGTTGCATGTGATGCTTCATGTATTTCATTCCAAACCTTATTGCACTGAAGTTCATTCCAAACCTTAACGTGGTTCGGCGATTATGCCTACGTCCACGGATGCAAGAGAAAATAAGGGTATTATTAAAAATTATTTATCGTACCATATTTAAGTAAAGAAAACTCACTTCCCGTAACCCAAATACACCCAGTACTCTCATACACACTTGAAAGAAAAATAACTCTCAATTGCCCACACTCTCCAATTGCTCACTCTCACAATAATTCTCTAATGAATTATTTCTCTCTTAATTTGAAACTTTCTCAAATTCTCTTAAGTTTGGGATGATTTAGAAATAAATAAGCTCTTGCTATTTATAGGAAAAACTTCACCAACCATGCAACAAAAGTCTTCAATAATTGGTAAAAATTCAACAATTTGGCACCATTTTCTTCATCAATAATATCTTAAAGTTTTTTCTACAATTCTCCAAATCTGAGCCGACTATTAATAAACCATCATCCCCAAAGCGGCTGCATCTCCGTGACTGCCTACGTACCCAAAATTTGGGATCAAGCCAATCAGTAGCTAAAAATTCTTCAAACTTAACACATTCGAAGAATTTGAATTAGTTTCAAGTAATATTGAAACTTAATTCCAGAAATCACCTTTGTTAACATATCTTATGGGTTATTCTTAGTATCGATTTTTTCAATAACACATCACCACCCTCAATAATCTCTCTCACATAATGATATTTAACATATATGTGTTTCGTCCGAGCATGTTATGTTTGATTCTTCGCAAGGAATATTGCACTCTGATTATCACAAAAAACATTAATGTTCTCTTGGATTACCCCCAAATCACCTAACAAACCTTTCAACCAGATGGCTTCTTTTACAGCTTCAGTTGCTGCCATGTACTCTGCTTACATAGTGGACAGAGCAATTATCGATTGTATAATCGACCTCCAGCTGATCGGACCTCCACCCAATGTGAATACGTAACCCGTTATTGATCTTCATTTTTCTAGGTCTCCAGCGAAATCAGAATCACAATACCCAATACATTGTTGACCACAATCCTTCTTAAACAATAACCCAACATCAACTGTCCCATACAGGTATCGGAGAATCCACTTAACCGTAAGCCAATGGTCTTTACCTGGATTATACATGTATCGACTAACCATACTCACAGCTTGAGATATATCGGGCCTTGTGCACATCATAGCATACATAAGACTACCCACAGCACTAGTATATTGAACACGAGTCATATAGTCGTGCTCCTCTTTGGAGCAAGGACATGAAAAAGAGCTTAATTTAAAATGAGGAGCTAGAGGAGTACATACCGGTTTAGTTTTTTCATCCATACCGAACCTTTCTAGCACATTCTTCAAATAAGACTTTTAAGTCAATCACATTCTTCCATTCTTCTTGTCTCTATGAATCTTCATCCCAAGTATTCTCTGTGCATCACCCAAGTCTTTCATCTCGAACTCAGAAGCCAGTTGTTTCTTTAATTTCTCAATCTCACCTCTATTCTTTGAAGCTATAAGCATATCGTCGACATAGAGTAACAAATAAATGAAAGCTCTATTTTGTAGTCTTCTAAGGTAAACACAGTGATCGTGTTAACTTCTAGTGAATTTCTTCCCTTGTATAAATTGATCAAATCTCTTGTACCATTGCCTTGGTGACTGTTTCAATCCGTACAAAGATTTAATCAATCGCACACATGACTCTTCTTTCCAAAGAACTTCGAAACCGCAAGGTCGAGTCATATAGATTTCCTCCTCCAAATCTCCATGTAAGAATGTCTGTCTTAACATCCAATTCGGCCAACTCTAACCCATATTCAGCTACCAAGGTAAGTAGGATACAAATAGAAGTATGTTTTACAACTGGAGAGAATACTTCATTATAGTCAATACCTTCCTTCTATGCATAACCTTTGCCATAAGCCTTGCCTTGTACCGAGGAGTTGATTGATTTGGAGAACCTTGCTTTTTGGTGTAGACCCATTTATTGTCAATAGCTCTTTTCCCCTTAGGTAACTTCACAAGTTCCCAAGTCTGGTTTTGATGGAGAGATTTCATCTATTCTTCCATGGCTAACTTCCACTGATTACTTTCACTGCTGCGTAATGCTTCACCAAAAGTGTTGAGGATGTCATCATCAATAACTGGAATTGCATAGGCTACCACCATGTCTTTTGTAAGCCATCCAGGTTTCTTTATCACTCTTTTTGGCCTCCTTGTTACTATAGTCTCATTTTCATCATCTACATCTTTAGTTGTTTCTTCTTCTGGGACATCAACAAAAACAACATCTTCTTCAACTCTTGGTGTCACTTCCAAAGTTGAACTCCTTTCTGTAGAACTAACTGGCACATATGGAGTTGTATCAAACTCCACCCACTACAATACCTCTCTGGTCTTGTTCTCCACCTGCTGAGAACTTGAAGCCTTCAATATAGAAACTTCATCAAAAGTGACATCTCTGCTATTCACAAACATTTTATCTTCGAGATCCCAAAGCTTGAAGCCTTTAACTCCACCTTTGAATCTCATAAAGACAGCTTTCCTTGCATGGGGATCGAGCTTATCATTCTTTACATGATAATAAGCTGGACACCCAAACACACGAATGGTGTCATAGTCTTGTGTGTGCTTTCCTGACCACATCTCCATAGGAGTTTTACCTCCAATTTTAGCAGAAGGCAACCGGTTTATTAAGTGACTTGCATAGCTCACAGCCTCAGCCCAAAACTTTTTATCTAAACCAGCATTAGATAACATACACCGTACTTTCTCTAGTAAAGTATGATTCATACGCTCAGTCACACCGTTCTGTTGCAGAGTATGTCTCACCGTGAAATATCTTTTTATACCCTCACTCTGGCATACTTGCAAGAATGGATCACAAGTATATTCACCCCTATTATCAGATCCTAATACTTTGATCTTTCTGCCAGTTTGAGTCTCCACCAATTTCTTCCATTTCACGAAAATCTCTAGAACTTCATCCTTTGCTCGCATGGTGTACACCCACACACGTCTAGAGAAATCATCAACAAATGTAACAAAATAATGGCTTCCACCAATTGATACAGTCTTGGTTAGTCCCCATACATCACTATGAACATACTCAAGGATCTCACGTGTATCGTGATTGGTCGTACCGAACTTAACCCTTGTTTTCTTACCTACTACACAATGCTCACAGAAATTTAATTTACAGGTTTTGGTACCTTTTAAAAGTCCATGCCTCATCAGAGTTTGCAAAGACTTCTCTCCAACATGTCCTAGTAGTACATGTCATAGCTTGGTAGTGTCACTATGCGCCTCAGCAACATTAACTTCATCAGTAGTACCTCCCTTCAAATAGTCAAATTGTGACGCCTGACACCTTGCAGAATCACCATAGCTCCATATATGAACTTCATTATACCATTTTCAATGGTAACCTTGTAGCCTTTAGCTTCAAGAGCACCCACAGAAATTATATTTTTCTTTAAAGTTGGAACATATCTAATCTCTTTCAGTTCTCTGATCATTCCATCGAACATTTTGAGCCGAATTGTTCCTATTCCTATTGTGCGACAAGATTGATTATTTCCCATCACAACTGATCTAGATTCCAAATTATGAAAATTTGTAAACCATTCCCTAATAGGACACAAATGATAGGTTGCTCCGATATCAAGTATCCACTCACTTGTACTAGCCACATATGCTGTAGACATAATACTTAGTGAATAATCAGAGTCATTATCTTTCCGTGCCATGTTTGCTGCTACTGGTTTCTTCCCATCTTTTTTCTGAGCTTTGGGACAATTTTTCCTCCAATGGCCCTTTTCATGACAAAAGGCATACTCATCTTAAGCTATAATTCTGCTTCTCGATTTGGACTTAGAATTCTTCCTACCATGCTTCTTCTATTTCTCCATCGTTCATTCTCTAGCTATCAAAGCTTCAAACGATGCTCTTTTGGAATGTTTGTCATTATTCTGAATCTCCAAATTAGTCAAAGTTGTACAAACATCTTTGAAGATGATCACGTCTTTCCCATATATCAATGTAGTCACAAAATGGCTGTACTATTCTAGAAATGAGTGTAGCAGAATCATAGTCTTGACTTCATCCTCAATATCTTCATCAAGATTCTTTAAATCAGCAAGTAACTTTTAAAATCTTGAGACATGATCATGCATTGACACCCCATGCTTCATTCGAAAACCATACACCTGGCTCATTGCATGAAGACGATTTTCAGGACTTTTCAGCAAGTACTTTTCTTCTAATGTACGCCATAAAGTTATCGCACAATCCTCATCTTTCACCAGATATTTCACCTCTTTGGTCAAACAATATCTGATTTGACCCCAAGCTTTTTCGTTCATACGATCTCAAGTTTCTTCATCATACAAGTGTCTTTTATTTTTCAGAACAATATCGAGATCGATTTGAGTAAGGGCATCCATAACTTCACGCCTCTATATGCCAAAGTTAATTTTCCCATCAAATTTTTCAACATCGATCTTCTGGCCTCCAATAACAGGTACTGCATGACGATGTGATACATCTCGCCTCCCACCTGTAGTGTCTCCTGAAATAGTTTGGGTAGATCTCTCCCCAATTCTGGAAGTTTCACCTTCTACCATTTTCTCAACAAACTATTCACACTTGAAAAACAGCCTCTATGATGTTAATTTCGCATGAATATATGCACTAGGAAAGTTCCCAAGAGAGTGGAGGGGTCACAACGGTCACACTTAAAACCCAAACTTCTTAGACTCTTATCGTCTTGTTGACAAAACTTTCCTAGACATGCATAAATACACACTACTTACAATAGACTGTCTCCCAAGTAAAAATGGCCGTCTCTACCGTATCTATAAACAGTACTATATTTTAAATAGTACCGAATATATAAATAGTACGTACCTATTAATAGTATAGTATACGTGAACAGTGCTACATACCCTAAATACGAACCTTCGGCTCTGATACCACTTGTTGTGTGCGGAATACGAAATCAAGCACACCAAATAATTATAAAATTAAATGACGCAAGAATTTAACGTGGTTCGGCGATTATGCCTACGTCCACGGGAGCAAGAGAAAATAATTGTATTATTAACAACTATTTATAGTACAATATTTGAGTAAAGAAAACTCACTTCCCGTAAAGAAAACTCACTTCCCGTAACCCAAATACACCCAGTATTCTCATACACACTTGAAAGAAAAATAACTCTCAATTGCCCACACTATCCAATTGCTCACTCTCACAATAATTCCCTAATGAATTATTTCTCTCTGAATTTGAAACTTTCTCAAATTCTCTCAAGTTTGAGATGCTTTAGAAATGAATAAGCTCTTACTATTTATAGGAAAAACTTCACCAACCATGCAACAAAAGTCTTCAATAATTGGTAAAAAATTCAATAATTTGGCACCATTTTCTTCACCAAACTCTAATTAATTTGACATAATTTTCTTCACCAAACTCTACCTACCAAATTAAAAGTTTTTTCTACATGTATAATTTAATAATTTTGTTATTTTTATTTATTATTTGGATTAAAATGAGACAGGTGATGCAGTGCAGATCCTTTAAAAGTAAGACACCGTATTCATATGAAATTAATTTTTAAAAGATACTGAAAAAAAAAATTCCGGATACCGCATAACATAATCAAAAGGTATTGATAACTCTATGAGACATGAAAAGCCATTTCAACACTAAATAAAGCCAAGTACTCTGATGTATTTGCTTCCTATCAAAACCGTGTGGACTCCACCATGCATACAATCTAATATAATTATCTAAATTATCTTGGTAATAACGATTAAAAAATAATCTGATTATCACTTAATTTGGACTAACGAAGCTGCAGTTACTTGAACAAGCTTTTGTCATAGTTGTTGCCCAAATTTCTCAAATAGCTACAGTTGATACCAAAATCTAGTCATATTAGTGTGTGGGCTACTTATTTTATTTGAATGTGAGCATTTAAATTTATTTTGGTATAGAGACAGTTTCTGCATTCCTCCTAAGTTCTGAGCACAAGTTGGTGACCGGAAACTCCATTGTGGCGAGCACAATCCTGCTTTATTATGTTCCTACGACCAAAAAAAATGGTCAGAGTTACGAAAAAAATTTTCGGTGTTAATCCTTCAATGCTCAAATTAGTATTAAGGATTTCGCGGAATAACCAAGTGTATAAATTTTGTATGTGAATAAACGAACTAAGGAAAAGAATATGAATTTTGAAAAAGAAGAATGAGTTGAACACTCCCTTTAATATGAGGAAACATTTATATTGATAAGACTTGATGTCAAATTCGAATGGATTATCCATATCCTCTCCTTCAAATTACGTAATCTTTTTTTGCATTCAAAATTGTCCCCCTTTCCTTATCCATTCTTAGAGTTTTTATAGGAGTTTTAAATCCCCTTTCCTAGATAACGGTTTGGTGGATTTTATGGATAGTGCTTCTCACGTTTTTAGGATTATGTACTTGTTAGATAAGCCTTCACTTTCTTCATTCCTAAAATCATGTAACTGTAGATTTCATAGGTAAAACATGATCCTTAAATTTTAGGGTAAAGTGGAGAAGTAAATGTGAATGGCTTCTTTTAATTGGCTTCCCACCATATCCTAATCACCAGTTCTCACCAGACTGCTCTGTATGGCGAGGTAAGCAAAATCAGGCTTCAAGAAAAACCTGATTCTGGTCACCCTTATTTTGCACCCAAACAGCTACTATAGTTCTTTTTTTTTTCCTGTTTTTGAATGACATTTCGCTTCTGTTTATATGTATAAAATATTGCCGAAATAATGTTCTCAATAAAACCCAATTAACGAGCTTCTTCTTTCTCATTTTCAAGTTCCTTTTTTGTGCTCATATATCAGCTTAAAGTTAAAACGCCTAAAATGCATGCTTTAATATTTTTCTCCCCTTTTCTAATCAAGTATGCTTTTTTTATAAGTTCAAATGTAAATGGGCTGTCAGTGGGCTCCTACCCCACTGGCATCGAAACCATGGGCTCAACACAGGTTCGAGCCTCGAGCCTTTTCTCTTTTCAATTATAAAATTATTGCGTTTTGTTTTTTTTTAATTACTTCATAATTAAGTAGAGTAGTCTAAGGATGAGAGTGTCTAGTTTTCCTCTATGATAGATGGAATTCCCCGTTGGATTGCAAACGTTTGTAGTGCAACTTGTCCAAACGTTTGTAGTGCAACTTCGGCTGGTATATGGAAATCTTTCCAATAATTTTATAAGTAACATATTCCTAAAAGTAAAAGTTTTCAAATTAATAAATGAAAAAGTTTAGTTGTGCCATTATAATATTAATTTGGTTAAATTACTAAACTCTTTTATTATAAATATAACAATAAAGTTCTACTAAAATTTTTTTATACATCTTTAAACATAACATAACTAGGTAAGTAGTGCTACAAACTAGAGATGTTCAAAATCCAAATCAATCCACTCAATCCGTCTAATCCGCAAAAATTTCATTCGTGGATTGGTAGATTGAATTGGATTGAAAATTAAAAAATGTACACTTGGTAAATTAAATATGAATTTATTTCTGTAAATCTGTAAAAATCTGCAAATCCTATATATATCTATAATTTAAAAATTAAAATTTGTAAATGTGACATTACCACTTACTAATAAATAAATAAATTTAAATGTAATTACATTAATACTATATTATATCTCATTCGATGATAATATAAAATAAAAAATTATTGAATAATTAAATAAATAAATATAGTTTCCTAAATAGTAATAACAAAATCTTATGCGAAACATTTATTATTAGCGGTCGCATATTTTATCCACGTTGGTATTCACTATATGCAAGAATGGTGAAGGTATTAATTTACACACAAAATTAGTTATGTTTAACTCCGATAAATTGGGTATGTAACAACTTAAATTCAATTGTATTTATAGATTATTATTTAAATTTATATTGTTATTCTATTTTTTAAATATGGATAGTTTTCTTTTGTCTTACACGCACGGAGATTTTGGAAGATAATAAAAATATTTGATGTTGATGATGGGATAGTGAGGATAAATATTTATTAATTCTTTTTATTAAATAGAATATTTTTATTTGTTATTTATTTTAATTATGTCTATTTTGTTCAGGTTAAAATACAAAATATAAATTGGAGGTGGATATTTTAATAGATCATCCAAGCTCTCAAGTTTCAACTTATGTATAAACTTAAATTCATAATTTTAGTTAATTTTATATATTGATCTAAATAAATGAAATATTTTCTTTTCGGTGTATTATACTTTTTAAAATTAAAATGTATAATTCTACCTTTATTTAAACAATTAATTTATTTAAATTTTATTCAATTTTGAATTTGATCAGTAATAAAACTATTTTTATATTAGATTTTTATATATAATTAATTCATGGCTTGCACAGAATTTAAAAATTTTAATCTACAAAATAGTGAATTGAATATGGATTGAGTCAAATTTGTATCTGATCCATAGATATATAGATTAAATTTCATCAATAGATAAATGATTTAAACAAAATTATGAATCGAATATAAATTAATATTTAATCTGCAAAATCCGATTAACGAACACCCCGCTACAAACACACTTGTGAAAAGGTAACATTACGCCATTACACGGACTCATCATGGCACATCCATCATTTTTCGGCAAATTTTGCTACTTTTTAAATTACATATGAACCACTTTTTTCCTAATAAATTGATTAAGGAATAATAATTATATCCAACTATTGTAACTTGGTTTTTTTTTTTCTTGATAAAGGGCATAATTTTTGTATTTGTTTCAAATTAGTCTTTTACTCATGTTGAAATGATTCATGAACTATTGACTCTCGTAACCTTGTTTGATTGAAAGAAATTAGAAGAGAGAGAGGAATGAAAATGAGAAAAGAAGAGAAAAAATAAAGGAAAAAAAGATTAATCTTCATTTTATTATTTGATATGACATAAAATTTATTTTTTCTCTCTTATTTCTTTTTCCCTTTTTGTTTCTTTTCTCACTACTTAATTGTACTTATAAGCATATGTAAGTTAAAATTGAAGTTAAAAATCATTTTCATAAGAGTTAGGGACCACAGATTTTATTTTTCCTCAACTAAGGCCCTAATTTGTATCTATGTATTAAATTAATCTTTTACTCATGGTAAAAAAAATTCATAAATTATCAAATGTATTTGTACCATTATATAAGTAAAAAATGAAGTTAAAGCTATTTTTATAAGATTTAGGAATCACTTGAATTATTTATCGCATGATAAATACTTTTATCTTAATACATTCCTGCTCTTCCTAGTTTAGCTCAAGCAAACTACGAGTTCTTAGTCTTAACTAGTATTTTTATATTAGCGATCGGTGCTTCTGTTTTGGCTAACTTAACTTCTAGCAGGCGTATTCTTTATTTTCCAAACAAGTCAAAAAGTCAAGTACGATTCTTTTACTCTTTGACTTGGACATAAAGTAATACCATCCTTTATGGCCTAACCCATGTTCATTACATAGATATAAATGTGTGAATTCTTTACAACAAGGCTCAGTTCTGTTATGCTCAGCCCTCAAAACATACATACCAACTAAAAATCCTCCAGTCATTGGGATCAATCTGACAGGGACATAGACCTATTCTTACCAACATCCGAACAAATCAAAGCTGAATTAGTAACCTGAAACCAAGTCTAAACATCTCCATGTATATTTTGGTTTCCCCGTCATCCAATTTGCTGGCTGTTTCATCTTCCTTCAATAGCTTAAGTGTAACATCGTTGGAAATTCGATATTCTTCCCTCAATTCCTCAATTTCTTTTTCGGTTGTATCAAATTTCATTTTTTTTATGCCATATTCGTCATGCTCATCTCCTTCCTCTTCAAACTTTGCACCATTAGACTCCTCGTCGGCCTGCCCTTGTATTCATTTCTTGTTTTCTCTGACCCATTTTCAGCCGCTCTATCATGTGATTCTACTCCATGGTCTTCTCCAATTACTTCACTGTCATTCACTTTGATTCAACATCACTGAATCTGCACAGAAAATCTCTATCCACATTTTGCGAATCACTACAAAGCGAATCGTTGTCATCCCTAAACTCCATTGTTGCCTAATCAACATATTTAAAACCTCAACGTCCCATTGTTACTAGTACACAACACATCAGCAAAGCAAAATGATAACAACCTCCAACTTAACACCACATTTCTTTCTTTACCAGTTGCCACATACAAAACCAAACCAAGCAGAACAACCCCAAACAGCAAATCATTCAGAAATACAAGAATGCAACAAGAAGATGGTGCTCAAAATGACCTACCTAATTTTCCCCAGCCCGAACAAATCCAAGTTTTATTTTCTTAAGGAGAGCTTCCAATACTGTTGAGAAAGGGCAAAGACAAGCAGCCCGATATTGCTTCTATATCAAACATACAGAAGAACGTGAGCCCGACAAAAAGAAAATGGAGGAATGAAAAACAGAAGAAAGGGAAAGCTTAAAACAAAAGGGGTCTGTTTTTTTTAAAAAAAAAAACCAGATAGACGACATTGCAAAAAAAAAAACAGAGAGAAAAGAGTACAGTTCAAAAGAAAAAAAAAGCCAATAGACGGCATTTCAAAAAATGAAAAAGCATGTAGTGTAAAAAAGAGAGGAGAAAAAGAGTGAAGAAAAAGGAAGAAAAGGGAGATCGGCATTGTTAAATAAATGAAGAAGAAGAGGAAAAGCCAGTAAGAGACGACAAAAAAAATTGGCTTAAAAAAATTCAAAAATATATATATATTAAAAAAAAAAGAATTGTAGAAATCTCACCAGAACGCTCTGTTGTGGACGAACCCAAGAAAATTGTGTAAGGGGCAAATAAGTTCAAGGCACGACGGCGGCCAAGGTTTTATAAGAAGTTGAGTGTGAATAACGAAACGACAAATAAGTCAAAGGGAGTAATTAATTCCAAATGAAATAGGAAAAGAACAAAAGAGTGTTTCAAATTTCAACTGCGCAGGACATTCTTCTTTATGTTTTTATTCATTGAGTGATGGTAAGTTATTTCAAAAACAATTTATTTTTTTTTATAAAAAATAAATAAATTTTATATTTTATTATTATTTTTTATATTATTTTACAAGAGATTAAATTACTTTTGAAATAACTTAACAATCCTTATTCATTTATTCATTCATATTAAATCGTTACTAACTTTTCAGCCCATTCACTATGTTAAATTTTTATTACCCCTTAAATCTATTCATCTTGGCATTATCTATGTTTGGTTCTACACTGTCTTTGTTTAGCTCCAGGTCATATTTTCTTCTCTTTGTTTCCAATTTCCAATACCTATCATATTTTCTCAATATTAAAAATTAGGGGTCTAGTGTTAGGTCGGCAAAAATTTTTCTATTGTTCAATAGTTAGTTTTCAACATCGGTAATAGTTTCCCAATATTAAAAATTAGGAGACTAGTGTTTAGGTATAATTTTTTTAAAGTCACGAAAGAACACTGCTGACCCGAGCCTAATTGAAACCTATTGTACAACCTAAAGGGTACGTAGATGACTTGGCTTATGAATACAACTCGGAGTCTATATTGGTGACCTGGTTTATAAATATGACCTGAAGCTTAAGTGGAAGACCTGGTTTATGAATAAGCCAATCCACCAATCTGACCTGAAAGTGAAGTAGTTCAACTTGGAAATTCATCTGTCCAGCCCAAGAATGTACTAGCATGACATGAAAATTTATTTATCAAGATAACGTGACATCCGGGAATAGGGTTGCAAAAATTGACAAAAAACTACAAGTAATCAATCTTATAAAACATTTGAATTAACATATTTCTGAATTTTCCCATTTCCCTGTTATTTTCTTTCCTATGGCAATAAATAAGATCTAATAAGAAGGCTCTACAAGAGTTTTTAATTGGAATGTGCGAGCTGTTTTTCTTTTTAAGTGAAATGAGCAAGTTGTTCGGCTTCAAATTCATATCCATATTTTTCTGCGGAAATAGGGTGGATGTATTACTCATTACTAAATTAAACAACCGGTACGAATTGCTCTATATTATTACAATAGTTAGATTTTATATATCGACTGACCACAAACGAATCAAATAGTGAATAATTGTGGGCTTTGAAAGGGTTGTAATTTTAATGCATTCCTGTTGGGTTAACTAAAAAAGGGTTAGTTGTAATTGGTGTTTCTATTTTCCATTTTTCTTCGCCCAAACGCTATTGATGCCACTAAATAGTTAAAAGAAATAACAAATATTGTTGTCTACGTATAGAATTGTTAATGAACAAATTTGCATTATATTTTGTGATTTTACATTCTTGAATTGAGATACATTTCACACCCCTTCCAATAAGTGCAGAAATAAAATAATGATAATAATAATAGTAAATTCCTCCAAAGTTGCATTGCAAGGCAAATCGATCCCAGATTATCCTTTAACCTCTTCATGCTCTTTCGGGGACCGACCTATATGGAAGAGAGATAGGAAGATCAAAAATGAATCTTTGGCGTTATATGTATGACATATCATAAATATGTTCAACTGATAGATCGATAACACGTCATAAAAATATATGAAGATATGTCATTTACATAATTACATATGCAAAATAAACATAATATATTGTAAAATTATTAATGCTCCAGAATAAAAGTTAAAAGCAAAAGTTGTAGGACTTGTCGTTCATAATTTCGTAACTTAGATGACATCATGTACAATTTACGGAATATGTATGAAATATATATTGTTTGATTTTTCAGGATATAGCAGATATGTTGCAACAATTTTAATCCAAAGAATACATTGTATGACGTGTCATTTATAAGTTCACATCGATGACACGTAAGAATGTTTAGAAAGAAGAAGAATCTCAAACTTCCTCAAATTGGTCATAAAGATGTACAATTACATGACTCCCTATGCTTCCAAAAATCCTCGAGCAGCATATCTTAACGGCAAATATCTAGAAATCGGAAGAAATAACAAAAGTGACACTTACACAAGCTTCAAAGAAGCCAGCATTTGGAGCAACAAGTATTTTTTGAATAATTTTAATTGGTTGGTGGATGTCAAAACTGTGGTGGATCCTCTAATTTCCTTACAATTGAACAAACACTACTAGACAGTGGAAAATTGATTATTTATCAAGAACGTATGGTAGACATTTGACAAAGTTCTTACGTGTCACAACTACATATCAGTTATGTGAAAAACAAAATTTTTATCACAAACTATAATAAAAAATAATATTTTTTTGTTAATTTTTTATTTTTTTAATTTGTTATTAAGTTGTTGACAAACATCGTTTCAACGAAATAGAATGTCGTCATTTTATTAATTTATTGCAACAATTGAAAGTTTTGAATTAAACTAAAAACAAAATAGAAATTAGAAAGAGGAATCTACGCCGTTTATGAACTACACTTAACTAACTTAAATAATTTCATAGTGTTGTACAACTTGAGTAAATCGCATTCCTCACTGCTCATAAGAAATCCAAAAAAACCCTAAGTAAAAATTTTAGGCTCCTCCCTTACTATTGAAGAAGACGAAGATACACCCTTAATCCTTCGAAAAGTTGTTATCTGCGCAGTGCGCTAATTGAGATCCACGAACTGAGCAAATTTTCTAGCTGGTTACGGCAACTCCGGCAGCTTTTGGGCAGTGGAGGGGATTTTAAAGGGGTTTTTATGAGGAGTAAAACTCAGGTGGTGGTGGGTCGAAAATCCGACGAATAGCTCCGATTGAGGTGATGCTTTGCACGAGAAACCACCGCTTCGTGTGGCTGTTTCTGGCTATTTTTTGGTGGTGGTGAAGGTACGAGGGTGCTCACCAGTGATTGGGAGTTCGAATGATGACCACCGATACTAGTGGTGAGGCGGCTGACGTGAACGAAGGCTGGAATTTTCTTGGATTTGAGTTTATGTACCATGATCAATGCTTTTGATGTGTTTTATAATTTTTCCCACATTTTTGCTAGGAAACTTGAATTTGGGTTTTGAAATTTCTTTTTTATTAGCCATTACATTTGCTTTAGGTATCTTACCCAACTGTATATTTAAAGTGATACTACTTTAACTATTGCTGGTTAGCTTTCCAATTTATATTGTCATTTTTAATTTGCTCCGTTTTCGATTATTTTAGATGCAGAGGTTGATAATTGATAAGCCAGAAAATGGAGTGAGGAAAATAGTCCTAGCTACTAAGATGGTTGTTGATGTTGGATAGGGTCGTTACTTGGGCAGTTCTTTTATTTTCTTTATTAAGAATATTTGTTTCCAAATTATTAAGATACCCTATTTATTGAGAATATTTATTTTTTATTTAATTAGATATTTAATTTAAAAATCTATTACTGACGGGATTTTTTAATTAGCTCGTAGAATTTATTCAAGAAGTTTATTAATGCTCAAGATATTTCTTAGGAGACCAGCAAGGTAAAAATATCATATTTTTTCTTATTCAAATTTATAGGGTTTTAGTATAAAAAGAAGCTAAACTCTATTTGTTTTGGGTGGTTCATTATTTGCTGTTATTTTGCATCAAGTGGTGTCAGAGCAGGTTTCAACTTCTCGATGACGATCAGAAGCTTTAGGCTTTTATGGAAGCAATTGTTCAGCACCTGACTTAGCCTTTGCAGCGACAAATGGAAAATGCATTGCAATAGCTAGAGAAGATGGAGGTTGGCAGCATCAGAAAGGTTGTTTAAGGAGATGTGCCTCTAGGCCCCATGGACCCATCGTTCATGAGTAGTCCCCTGAATTTTCAGGAGGTTTTAATGACGCTGGGATTAATGTAGAGGACAAATTTTTAGAAGATCATGCATTGATGATTGAGCCAAGAAGATGGTACAATTTTAGGACTAATAATGCACGTTATAATGAACCTAGAGTCAATATAGACTTTCCTTTATTTTATGGTGGTGTTCATACAGAAGAATTCCTGGATTGGATTATTAAAGTAGAGAGCTATTTCACCTAGTTAAAATGGCAAAACCTAAAAAGGTCAAATTAGTTACTACTAAACTTAAGGGCGGAGCATTGGCTTAGTGGCAATTATAGCAACAGATACGTAGGGTTAGGGGCAAAGAGTCGATTAGGTCCTATGAGATAATGAAGGAGAAATTGAAGACTTACTTCTTACTGGTAAACTATGAACAAGACTTTTTTAAGTTGTATCGGAATTGCATACAGGGCAGTAGAACAATGGACGAGTATGCAGAAGAATTGCAGAGGTTAGGTGCCCCAAGAAACTTACGAGAGACGAAGGTTCAAGAAGTGGCGAGATTCGTTAACGGATTATAACTAGAACTACGCGATCTTATGGAGGTTCAGACCTTTTGAAACATTTCTACAGTAGTCAACACTGCATGAAAATTAGATTGGCAAATAAAACAATGGTCAACAAGTTCGCAATATAGCTCGAGACAATAAAATCAAAAAGGGCCTACTTTGGGGTTTAACAACAACAACAATAGAATAATCTCTACACAAAACCTATGTGGAGAAAATACTTTAACTGTGAGATGCCTGGACACCGTTCCAATGAATGCAAGGGATTAAAAGGAGTAAATTTAGCAGAGCATTATCAAGGACATGGTGAAGAAGATGAACCAGATGAAGAAGTTGATGTTGTCGACAAAGATGAAGGTAGTGAAATTAACTTTATTGTTCAAAAAATTTTATATACGCCCAAGAAAGAAGAGGAATCACAACGCAATAAAATCTTTAAAACTTGGGGAACTGTCAACAACAAAATCTACAAGGTAATAATTGACAACGGTAACAATGAAAACATGGTTTTTGAGGCACTGGTCCAACACTTAGGGTTGAGAACTGAAAAACATCATGCACCTTACAAAATTGGGTGGATTAAAAAAAGAGCATAAAGTTTTTTTTATTTTCCTTATTAGGAATATTTGTTTTCAGATTATTAAGATGCCCAATTTATTAGAAATATTTATTTCCTAATTTAATTAGATATTTTAATTTAAAAATCAATTAATGACGAGATTCTATAATGCTCTAGATATTTCTTAAGAGACAAGTAAAACAAGAGTATCAGAAGAGTATTAGATTTTTTCCAATTCAAATTCATACGGTTTTAATATAAAAATATACTAAACTTCATTTGTTTTGGGTAGCTGATTGATAATAAAAATTCTCTTAGACAAGATTCATTCTTTGCTTTTGTTCTGCGTATAACCATCAATGATGTGCTTTTTGTTGTTGATTGTGGAAAGGCAAAAGAAACATCTTACGATGCTCTAAATAACAATCCTTGTTTGCTTCCTTCCTTGATCTTAAAGGCCGCGGCCCGACAAGTAAGAATTCTGATCAACATACGAACATTTTACCTCATTTACTGGATCATGTCTAGTGTTCGTAGAATCACTATTTTATTGCTTTTGAGTCCCTATTTCCTCCCAAGTGAAATGAGTATCTGCTTGCAGATTTTGTGGGTAATTATGAATTGGACGACTATCAAGTTGCACGTCACTAAACTAAGCCTAAATCTGAAACTAGTGGATATCAACTTCTTAAAATCCTTTTTTTTTCCTAGTTCTGGTCCATGTTCATATAAGGAAATTTATAATCCACTTTTTACCTTTATCACTTCTGCTATTATTATCAACACTAGCTTGTCGACTGAATGGGTCTAAACGTGTTAAATGTCTTATTCTTTGCATTAAACACTATGAGAAGAGGTTTATTTCTTTGAACTCTCCATCAGTGCAGCCTGATCCTGCTAATTAATTGAAAAAAAAAAAGACTTAAGACTTTCCCGACTTTATAAGTTAGCCAGTGGAATTGGTGGCTAGTGGTTGTATTTTCTAATGGTTTGCTTGAGTGCATTCTCTGTACTTTTATTAAAGACATTTAGCTGCAAAAAAATGTTAATGCGTTGGAATATTAGCAAAATTATTGCCCAAAGAAGCTTCTTTGCTACCAACTTACCTGCACCTAACTTATATTAGGAAAGAATAAAAGCACAATACTATGTTTGAGTTTGGTTGTTATTTGCTAGTGTCCAATACTAGGGTTTATCAAGTCCAGAATGACAGTTCTTTTGAAATTATATTGTAAGTCTGTAGTTATGACCTGGTAATCATTAACTTGAAATATTCACCCCAATCTCTGTAAATCTGATGTTGACAAATGTTTAAATAACAATACATGACTGGTTAGTAATATTGTTGAGGAATAAACCCGTCATTTGCATCATCGGACTGAATCCTATCCAACTTGTGACTAATTTAGCGTTGGCGAAAGCAGTTTTTTTTTTTTTTATTTTAAATTATGTATCCCTTCACTGTAATATTTAATTCTTCTTTTGCGAGCAAGCGACAGGCAGCTGTCTTTTTTTTTTTTTTTTTATGTTGCTGCCTTTATTTATTAATTATGTTAAAAATCTCAAATATTAATTTGACTATATTATTAAATGTGTCATAATTAATTAATTAAACTTATAATATATTTTCTAAAATTTACTCAGTTAACATGATTTTAATATATTTTTAGTTGTTATAAAATCACTATATGAATTATTATTATTATTATTATTATTATTATTATTATTATTAGATAATAATTTATTACATTTTTGCCATTGCCGTTAGTCTAATGATGATGTCACACTAATATTATATGGACAAAATTATATTTTCATCAAGTAAAACCCAAATTTACAGCAACTTTTCTTAACAAATCAAATTTGATTTTTTCTCATTTATGTACTCAAAAAGACAGTCTCTCAATTTTTTTCATGACCTATCAAAACATATTTGAAGAGCAATTGACTTCTATTAAGCTTGAATAATTTAAAAAATTAGTAAAAAAAAACTATCAAAATATGCCATAGGCATCCGTCGCACCATGGGACAGTCACTTGTTATTTGCAAAAACTTCCAAAATGTGTGACGTGAATCATCGCTACATTTTCCGGTTTGTTTCCTAACTCAGTAAATTTGAGGGTATTTTAGTACAAAAATTTTATAATTGACTAAATATGATAAAAAAAAGTTAAGATGGCTATTTTTAAAAATTACCAAATTCTTTTTTGCTATTTTTACAAATTTCCCAATAATAATAAAGGCAACGAAGCAGTAGGATTATGGGAGCAGCCATAGTAGTCAAGAAAGGAAAAGAAAATATTAAAAGGGATCCGCCAATATAGAGTAGTAGCGATCGTAGTTCAGATGATGTTGTGTTTTTGCAAAACTAAGATGGTGATCGACCGATAGTGATTCAGATGATATTGTTGTGATATTGTTGTAGCAGGCTGTCGCAGACAGGTAGTGATCCAGATGATAGTATTGTGATAATATTGTTGTCATAATTGATCATAGATGATGTTTCATTAATATTGTAGTTATTTCTTATGATGTTTTAATGATATTGTTGTTCAAATGTGCTAATTTAATACAAATTTTGACTTTTAAATTTCAATGGAATTTATAAAATATTAAAATATTTTTTTTAAAAAAAAATATTAAAAATTATTTTTGAAATATTATTTTTAAAAAGTATTATTGTGACATCATATTGAAATCGTAAACATGTGATAAATAATGACTTGTCAAATTTTAAAACTAAATTCATAATACCCGCAATTTAAAAAAAAAAATCGCTATTTTAAAAAATAATAAATTTTGTTGAAACATGTGATAGATATAAGCTATCACAAGATCATGTAATAGATAAAATTCTGTCATGAATTTGTGACAGGGGCTACAATAACAAATAGAAATTCTATCATAAAAAGAATCGAACGACGTGGTAGCTAATTTTTTTTTTGTAGTGAAAACATTCCATCACGTTCTTCTTAGTATTGATAAATAAATAAGAAAAATCATAAGATATTATGTAATGCTTTCTCTTGTGTTTTTTATCAAATTATTTAGATGCTTCACCTAATTAGAATATTTCTTTCCTTACATATTTTAATTATCTCCCTTTTGTCATAATTGCTTGTTATCGTCTTATGCCCTGGACAAGAAAATGACATTCTTATCCCTATTATTTGTATATAATTACTAATTCCAAGATCTCGGATCGAAGCGAATACACTAGTTTGATTATCAAAATTAACAAAACCAAAATCAAAAGCTTCAAAGTGATTTTCAAAAAGAAAAAAAAAAAAAAAGCTTCAATGTGGTGGTCCCAAACGCAACACAAATTTGATTTTCTTGATGCTCACAACTTGTCACAAATGAGGAGAAAACTATGTTTTAACATCCCTTGTGTGTAGAGTGGGCAAATTAGTTGGGTGAATTATTGTGGATTAATTGGGTTAATTTTTTTTTATCTAATTAATAATTAGGTTTGGTTAATTACAATGAATTCATCTAACTCAACCTAATTCATGTAAATAATAATATTTATTTATTTTAGAGTTGGTAAATATTTTAATTAAGTTTATAACTATTAATTGATATAGTAGCATATAATTATTTAGTAAATTTATTATCTTATAAATTTAATTTTGAAAGTAAATTAGTTTCATTTTCTCTTTATTTTTTAATAAACACTTAACAATATATAATTATAAATTACTTTCGTTTTATTATAGGACATGATACCAATTAATTGTCTAAAATGTTATAATTTAGAATTCACGCGGGAAACTAAAATCTAGAATTTCATTATCAAAATTTTCTTAATTTTAAGATAATTATTTTTAACTTTTTTTATCTTAGATCGTAAATAAAATTTTTATGTTAAAATATATTTATATTTAATTTTAATAAGTTTCATTTCAAGTTTCACATATTTTTAATATTTAATTTTAAATTTTAATTTGATCTTTAAATTTTTAACTCAATCAACCGAATCAAATAATTTATGGGTTAGGTTGGAATAGGCTGAATATATTTATCAGATTAACTTGAGTTAATTTTATCTTAATTCATTCAATATAAAATTAACTCAATAATAAATTAAATTAATTTTTTACAAATCTTAATCAATTCAATCCATGTCTATCCTACTTGTGTGGCCCTTACCGATATTCTCTACGGGCATGAGAAAAAAATGAAAAAATAAAGCTTAACGGCATGTGAGGAGTTTTGTCAGACTTTTGCAGCCATTGAGTCCCCAGTCATTTCTCTTAATTTGTTTTTGTTGGGTCGAAGGGACCTCTTCAAATTAACGTATATGATTCTTCACGTGTCTTTGTCTGTCAAGGAAAGTAGAATAAAGTCTTGCATCGCGAGCTCCCACAGCCACAATTAATGGAGGGTCACTATGTTCCCAATTTTATTATTATTACTTTTTTTCTTATGCGATCTTCAAGAACAAAGAACCTTTTCAAAAGATCTTTTTAAAAATAAAAAATATTATTAAAAAGTTGCAAAAATCAGGTTTTTGGAAGACAGGTTTGCTTGATGGTCAGAGCAAGTTGTATAAATCAAGTTCGACTTTCATATTTATTTTCTCAATGTTCAATTTACACTATTAGACTAGGGAAATTTATAAAAATAATTAAAAAAATTTTATAAATATTCAAAATAATTAATTAAATTTTTTCTATCATATGTAGTCATATATTTATTGTATAAACTTAAATACCCTCAGATCTATAAACAAAATCAACAAAACTCATATATTCTCAACCAACAATTTTCAAAATCCAACACACCCTAATCCTTAAAATTCACCCACTAATTATCAACTCATTAACTAGAAAACAAAAAGTTGAGGTTAGTATTTATTTTACACAATGTATAGTTTTTATTTTTCGATTAATCAGAATTTATGAGTTATTTTGAGTAAATTCGAACCGAAGACGAACCTGCAAAACGTGCGACGAGCACTCTATCTCACGTGGGACGTGCGCCGTCGCGACGCTTTCCTGGCTCGCTCCAACCTCGTATTTACTCAAAATAACAACTCATGTTCTAATTTTTTAAAGTACTAATTTTTTTTCTTAGACTTAATGGAGTCAATTGTTCTTCAAATGTGTTTTGATGGATCATAGGCTGAATTGATAGACTGGTCGTGTTGAGTACGTAAATAAAAAAATAGAGCTTTTTAGTTCGAAAACCAGTACGTTTGATGTATTTCTTTCAAGAGTATATGAAGTTTTGCAAATAAATCCGAATGATTACAGTATTGAATTGAAGAGAACTTTACAGTCGAGATGTTCTACCCAACCCGTATGTTCAATACCAATGGATATAGTTGATGATGAAATGGTAAGAGTTTTAATACATATGAGCTCTAATTCGGTGAATGAGGGTTGCATCCCTGTTTTTGTTAGCAAATTTCCTAAAGTAAGAAATCAAGAGCATGTTCAAGAAGAGAACGTCGTTACACTGGCGGCTGTTGAAGAAGAGGTGTTACTGCTGACGATCTCAATTATTAACTCACATTATGAACCCAACGAGGGATTAATATCTCATAATCCTTTACGCTTTTCCAAAATAACATATCTTTCTCCTGCGTAGTCGGATTGAGTGTTTGCTTAACAATCCCCTAGTAATAAAATAATTGAAATTAACCATCGCGCATATAAAGTAGTACACCTCAGTAAAACTTAATACTTACGACACGTGTATTGTCGTTGTAAAACTTGTACACTTCAGAAAAACTTATTTTCGAAGAGGAAATACCTTCCCACTTCAATATGCGAGGAGTCTTCTTTTTTGTCTTGATGGCCCATTTTTCTGCTACAAAACCATCAATTACTTCAAACAACCAAGCCTGTAACATGTGAAAATACAAAGTTAGGAAAAAAAATAAGAATACATTGTATAGAAAAAATTCATATGTATTTGAAACGCACCTGCACCCCAGGACAAAAGCCATAAATGTTATACTTCATCTTTTTAAGAGTATTACCCTGGAAAGCCTCCATTTTCTGATTCAATGCAGTGTCCAAACTTTTATATACCGTTTTCCAGGATAAACGACCCCATGGAAGACTTCTAAAGTACTCAAGATCATCAACATAGTTTAACAATAACGAATTTGGTACACATTCATCTTTTCTACCATTAAGTACTCTATCCGCAAAGTTATATAACACGATCTTTAGCGCATCAACATCATCCATGTCATTAAAGTTTAAATCTTCAAATTTTTTATCAAATCGTTTAAGAGTAGCACCTAGGTTACCTTCAAAGTACAAATCACGCAACCTGTTATTCGCAAGAAATTTGGCTTCTTTGTGTAAGTCGTATGTACCATAGCAAAGTCTCGTAACTAAACATCATTCAACGATTGATAACCGTGCTAACTGGCCACTAAATTCAAACCACAGCTGATTTTTATTATCTTCATCACAATGCCTAAGTAGCTCGTTGTGAAGGATTGCACCACTAAACACGTAAATATCCATCTTTGTGAAATGGCCAAATATATCTTTCCTAAATAATCTTAATTGTTGTTTCGTTAACTTCCTCTTGATAGTATCCATCACATTCCCAAATTTTGAGGTATTTGTAATACGCCCGAGGAAGTGTTTTCGTTTCCGAAATCCTTATCGTGCCTGGTTTTGTGGCCATTACGATCGCAAAAAATCAAATTTTTAATTAATTAATCTGATAATTAAAAAAATAAAAAAAAAATCAAGATTTATTTTTTTTTCACATTCTGTAATATTGTGCGATAGGTGCCTGTGTCGCGCGAGCACGTTGGGCACTTGTATCGCGCGGGCCAGCGCGCAGGGTGTGCCTGTCGCGCATTGGTGATTTTTACCTATTGCACGTGTGATTTCTACTTCTATTGCACCTATACTCCACCTTACAATCACACCATCAACAGCGCACGATGGCTACCTGTCGCACGCGTGTGATTTCTACTTCTATTATACCTATTCTCCACCTTACAATCACACCATCAACACTTTAATCTTACAATATACCATCAACTATTTAATCTAGTTTAAGGGATATTTTATCGAGCACCTCGCGTACCACTCTTTAAACCTAAATTTCACTTAACAATCTCCATTATTTATGGTCAATCAATCCTAAGCTCATCTATATGCATCCATACACTGATTTTTCACCAATCAAACTTATCAAAATAGAAAGAAATTAAAATTTACGAAGTGAAAATTACCAGAAATTATAAAATGGAGGATGATAAAAACCCGCCGGAGTTGAATTCACTGTCAAAAACCCGTCCAACCGCCGTTCACAGTCATCGGAGGGAGCCAATCGCCGTTCAGATCACCGGAGGGAGCCAATGAAAGACTTTGGTTTTGAGAGAGATATGGGCATTATAGAAAAAAAAAATGATAAATGACTAAGGATGATAGAAAAAATATAAATGATTATTTTAGATATTTGTAAAAATTTTTTAGTTATTTTTGTAAATTTTCGATTAGACTCGCCCTTCAGCCTATGTATTACGTATTTGTTGCGTGTGGGTTTCTCATTTGAACGACATAACAGTCCTCTCTTGTTAGTATTTGAAGTCCCAAATATTTATGAGGTCTGACATTTATCCCAATCATTGTGATACCATCAATTCTTAAACTATTCCTTTATAGAGATAAATTTTTTCTTTATCACAATCAGTGTAATTCACATAAGCCATGAGCTAACAACTCGCCGAATGTTAAGATCGAGATTCATTCTTCTTTGTAGCCATAAAATTTTTCAAACTCAAAAGCATAATTATAAATTAATTTGATACCTTATCGTACCAAACAATAACCAAAATGAATGAATTTCAATCTGAACATTTTTTCATACGACTTTACAGTTCAATTTTAAATGACCTTCAAAAAATACTTTGAATATGAATTTGAACACCATTGCACTTTGGTCCACCATTCTAAATCAGTTTTTATTAATAAAAAAGTGGCTAAAAATTTTATTTGATTATACTTCGGCACTCTCATAATATGAAAATATACCTCAATCTCATCCAACCATGAAAGAAAATATTAGGACTGCAAATCAAGATTTCGAAACATAAGGCCCTTCTAATATTTCAATAAAAAATATAAAAGGCAATGGCAAAACTGTAAATAAGGCTGAACTTTCGGGTGTGGCTGGGAGCCGGTGGGCGTGACTTCAAGTGGTGAAGAGTGTAGTTGTGGTGGCAGTGAAGGTCAACTCACGGTGGTGGAGGTAGATTAGAGCCATAAAACTCGTAGGTGTAGCGGTTTATGGCGGAGATTAAGGACAGCGGTTGGTAGGATTTTGTTAGGTAGAGGCTAGGGATCGTAATGGCAGTGAAGATCGACAATGGTGACGGCTATAGGTAACGTATTTTAGGGTGGCGGCTCCTGTGTTTGGGTTGCTTTCACGGCAGCTACAGGCCTGCTTCACACAGAGGCTGGACGAGTTTTGGTCAATGGAAGCCAGCGAGTTTGGTGGTGGTTGGCTGTAGTGGCGGCAACTGTAGTCATGGGTGTGGCAGCCAAGGTTTAAAAAAAGTTGGGATTGTTTTTTTTTTAGTGATGGATTCGGTGGGGATGAATGTTGGTGGTAAGGAAAGCTGTGTGATTGACACATAATCACTTTGATACAGTCGACAGAGTACTACTGAAAGTGGATTAACAAGGTAAAAATATTAATTAGATCTCTTTTTATTTTAAACGATTTAATAAAAATTTTAATATCACATTAAATAAGATTAAATGACGTTTTAATATAAATAACTCTATAATAAGAATTTTAATAAATAATTCAAAAGAAAATTTTAAAACAGTAATTTTTTTATTGAATAATAAAAGTTATGAAAAAAATAATAAGACCTTACCAGTTATGGATTTATCGACCTGTAGAGAAAACCTTACCTAAAAAGTTTCTTCATCTCACTTCCACTTCATTTGGCTCAGGCCATATTTCATGAATAGTAGAATAAATATATTTCTCAAAGTTAAAACTTAAACAATAAATCTAAATCATAATTATAATAGAAATAAAATATTAAAACACATACCATAATTTTCTTTAAATAAAATAAAAATATGAAAATACTTAAAATAACAAAATCCTAAAATAATGTCCTACATCAAAGGGTGCAAATATATATATATATATATATATATATATATATATATATATATATATATATATATATATATATATATATATATATATATTAAAATATATACTATAATTGACTCAAATTAAAATAGAAAATATCAAAATACTTAAAATAACAAAATTTTAAAATCCTAAAATAACATCCTACATCAAAGGGTGCAAATACATATATATAGTCTGATATAATTTGTAATTTTAAAGTGTAGAAAAGTCCAAAAAAACTTTAAAACTGTTGATGTTGTTTTATCCGCGTGCCTTCGAACAATGCCAAAACTTCTGCTCGCGTTGGGCTCGAGCTCGAGCAGGACCGCTTCCAGCTCGATTTTTCTTCGTTCACCGGACCGACGACCTCTCCAGACCTGCGCTTATAAAAACAGGGTCAGGGGTCGCCGGGTGTAGTTCCGGCGAAAACCCTCCGACGCTCAAGTCAATAATCAGGTTGTTCTTTTTGTATCCCCCTTAGTTAGAGAGACCGGAAGAGTGTAAGGAGTATTTTTGTTCTCCCTTTGTAATAATAAATTTTTTGGAAAAAATCCAAGTGGAGAGATGGAAGAGGAAGAAGAACCTGTATCCAAATTTCGGAACCCTTGCCACTTACGCGTCTGTTTCCTTTTATTCTCCATTTTTCCCGCCCTTTCTCTCCAAGACCATCCGCCCCCGCGTCTGTGGTGTCTGGGTCCCTCTTATAGTTGGGATTATTGTGATATTCTCTGGGGATGCGCGACTGTCTGGTTGGCGTGGGCTCACATGGCTTGATCATAGTGTCAGGAGGATATGCATGAAATGATGACACTGTGGGGGCATGTGCCGGCCGTCGGCAAAAGGGGCCACGCTGCACCACATGGGGTGTCGGTCAGACATCGATCGACGCACTGGATCGTCGAAGAAAAAGGGGAGATTTAACTATTCTAGGTCAACAGTGCTCGGACATTATCTTCTCTCCGAGCCGTCGCTGATGCTGCTGGGTTGTGGCTGGGAATTTGCAGACCTCGAGCAGGAAAAAGAGCTCAAGCTTTGACCGAGCTTATATTCTTCGACCTTGACCAATTTTGGCAGGGTCATGAAGACCTCGAGCAGAAGACTTAGCCTGGGCTCGAGATGGGTTGACTTCGAGTTCTTTTATTCACGCCTGGTTGGACTCAAGGAGGGCTACTTGATATCACCCAAACACCGGTCCCCGGCTTCTAGTCTTTTCAGTAAAGCTAGATAAGACTGGAAACTTCTTGTTTGAGCCGGCTGCGCGGCCTTTCCACTTTCCCATGCTGAGCTGTTTTCCACTCCCATCATTTCACATTTAATGCAGGACACGTGTCTTGATCCGGCCGTGTATTTGAATTTCGAAGAGACGTTATGTGAACGGTTGCGTCTCTTGAGATGCGTGCTATCAGCCGAAGAGACGCACCTCCCCTTTTAAAAACCCTCGATTTCTTCACTGTATTGCCTATTGCTCATTTTTACTCAGACCCAAAAATTAACCTGCTTGCAAGTGCTTCTTCGTCTTCCTCTTCTGCGTCAGAGCGATTTCCGGTCGTATAAGCCTTTCTCTTCACTCAAGTACAAACCTCTCTCCTTTCTTCTTATTTCCGTTCTATTCTTCCCTCATCTGGGTTTCTGATTCTGTCCGGGTAGACTGTAACTCTAGGAAACAATGTCAAACCCCAAACGACCCCGTAGGATGTCACCTGAGGAGTCCTCCTTTTCCAGTGAAGTAGAACACCTTAGCCTAATCCCGGTGAGAGATTCTAGTTCGGAAGGGGCGTTACCTATGGCAGAGACCCAGCCAGACCAAGGGGGACGAGCCAGCCAACGGTCAAAGGGTAGGGGGTACCCCATTGACCTCATGAGTTGTGAAACCACACACTTGGACTTGAATAGGCTTAGGCACACCTACCACATACCCGATAATGTGGATTTGCGGGTGCCGGGCAAGGGTGACATTCCCAGCCGTCCCCCTCAAGGGTATACTACCTTCCACCTGGAGTGCTTTAAATGGGGGGTCAGGCTGCCTCTCCAGCCTTATGTTGTCCAGGTTTTGTCCAGATTCCGGCTGGCCCCGGGGCAGCTGAACCCGAATGGGTGGAGGGTCCTTTCTGGCCTCTTTGTTTTGGAAGTGGTGTAACTTGGGTGATCCATCGGTAGAGGAAATAAAGCATCTTTATCAGCTAAAGCGCAGCCCGAAGGATGCTGGCTGGTACTAGCTCACGTCTAGCCTGAAGGGTAAAAAGTCCATAACTGATCTCCCTACTTCTGGTGGCAATTGGAAGAGAAAATTCTTCTTTGTTGGGGGAGAATGGGGGCATGCTGCACTTCTGGCCGAGGGGATCCCTCCGGTTCTACGACATTTTTGCACTCCAGGTCGTTCATCTGTTCGTCGAATTTTTATTTTATTTATCTGCTCGCGTTTGTTCTCACTACTTTGCTCTGACTGTCCCTGCAATATCCTGGGGTGCCGATTTTAGGATTGGGGAAGAGCTTCGAGCACACGTCAGCACAGCACTTGATAACGCGAGCTCGTGCAGGGAGCTTCTTACAGCCCAACATTTTTTGGAGTTCGGTCTAGTGTCAGAGGCCTGTAGGGACCTCAGGAGAAGCAAGCAGTTCTTTAGTGAAAAGGCCCCGAGCCGATGCCCCCGTTTCTCCAGTTAGAGCTACCCCCCCTACTCAAGTGGTAGAGCGAGCAGAAGGGGGTCCACCTTGCAGGCGTCCGAGGACTGCAGCCCCAGCTCGGCCCTTACCCGAACGCGTGCGGGAGCAGGATCGGCCTAACCGTGCCGATCCCTATGTCAAGGACTTCGCCGGGGAGATGAACGACAGGTTCCTAGATGGGCTGGAGTCTTATGATCGTCGATGAGCTGCTCAGTGCTCTCCAACGCCTCTCTTCCCGTCATCGCAACTGCTGTTTCCAGATTCAAGACCAAGACTCAAGATTCTCAGAGGCAGCTTCAAGCAGAAATCCAGAGCTTGAGGCAGAGTCTTGAGCAGAAAGATGAGGAAGCAGCGAAGCTTCGCGAGGAGAATTCCACCCTCGAGGAGAAGGCGATGAATGTCGGACTTTAGGGCCACCCAGCTCAAGAAGGAGCCGTCCCTTGTCCGGGAGGAGTTACCTGGAGGCTCGGAAGGACTTGGACATCAAGAGATTCTCCTTTGAGAAGACAATTGAGGGGGAAACTTCTCGTCTCCGAAGCGGTGGATTCTTTGAAGGCCCAGGTCACGATCGAGTACAACGAAGGGGTGGCTTTCAGCTACAACTGCCTCATGTATGCTTTGCGTAAGGAGTATCCTGAGGTGGACCTGGATAAGCTCGAGGCAAGTGTGGCGGAGTACATGCGCGAGCATGATATGGCGATTCAAGGGTCGAGAGCCTCCCCATCTGAGGTTCCTACCGAGCCTAGAGAAGCCACTCTTGCTGTTGCTTCTCCTCGCCATCTAGTTATTGACGCCCTCCCTGGCTGATGCTCCTCCAGCTACTGCTGATCCTCCTGCTACTATTTCTTCTGCTCTTTCTACGAATCAAGCTCCCCTTGCTAGCCCAACTCCTTCAGCCAACTGACTTCCATTTTTTTATATTCTTGTAATAATTTTAATGAGTGAATAAAAAGCATACTTTGAGCAACTTTTTTCTGTGTTCACAAGCATATAAACTTGCGCTTTACATTTATGTATGAAATTGACTCCATGCACTTACATTTAAGTAAAATTTTATAAGTGTTGAGCTTTTACTTGCTTCTGTATCCCCACGCTATTACTGCTCGTGTCATCCCTTGACTTATGCATGGCAAAGCTTTGCCTTGAATTCGACTGAAAGCCTTCTGCTTATCTTGTGAGCTCGGCCCACTCGAGCCGGTGTTTAGCTTGTACTCGATAGCTGTTCATTTTGCAAGCTCATTCGGCTCGAGCCTAATATTGGCTCATGTTTAACCTTTGCGTTTTCTCATTCGTATCATCTCTTGACTTGGCACCGTCCCGCCTAAGGTTAGGCTTTGGGACTTTTGGCCTTCGCGTTTTCTTCGTGAGCTTCTCTTGCTCGAGCCTGCAATTGGCTCACGTTTGGCACCGTCCCGCCTAAAGTTAGGCTTTGGGACTTCTGGCCTTAGCATTTTCTTCATGAGCTTCTTCTGCTCGGGCATGCAATTGGCCACGCTTGGCACCGTCCCGCCTAAGCCTAGGCTTTGGGACTTCTGGCCTTCGCGTTTTCTTCGTGAGCTTCTCTTGCTCGAGCCTGCAATTGGCTCACGCTTGGCACCGTCCCACCTAAAGCTAGGCTTTGGGACTTCTGGCCTTAGCGTTATCTTCATGAGCTTCTTCTACTCAGGCCTATAATTGGTCATGCTTGGCACCGTCCCGCCTAAGGCTAGGCTTTGGGACTTCTGGGCTTCGCGTTTTCTTCGTGAGCTTCTCTTGCTCGAGCCTGTAATTGGCTCACGCTTGGCACCATCCCACCTAAAGCTAGGCTTTGAGACTTCTAGCCTTAGCGTTTTCTTCATGAGCTTCTTCTGCTCGGGCCTGTAATTGGCCACGCTTGGCACTGTCCCGCCTAAAGCTACGCTTTGAGACTTCTGGCCTTAGCGTTATCTTCATGAGCTTCTTCTGCTTGGGCCTGCAATTGGCCACGCTTGGCACCGTCCCGCCTAAGGCTAGGCTTTGGGAATTCTGGCCTTCACATTTTCTTCGTGAGCTTCTCTTGCTCGAGCCTGTAATTGGCTTATGCTTGGCACCGTCCCGCCTAAAGCTAGGCTTTGGGACTTCTGGCCTTCGCGTTTTCTTCGCGAGCTTCTCTTGCTCGAGCCTGCAATTGGGTCACGCTTGGCACCGTCCCGCCTAAAGCTAGACTTTGGGACTTCTGGCCTTAGCATTTTCTTCATGAGCTTCTTCTGCTCGGGCCTGTAATTGGCTCATGCTTGGCACCGTCCCGCCTAAAGCTAGGCTTTGAGACTTCGGCCTTAGCGTTATCTTCATGAGCTTCTTCCGCTCGGCCTCGCAACTGGTTCACGCTAGCACCGTCCCTCCTAAAGCTAGGCTTTGGGACTTCGGCCTTAGCGTTATCTTCATGAGTCGATTGGCTTCAACTTGCTCGTATTAAATTGTATCGGAAGCATTTTCTTGTTTTTACATATATTTGAGGTTTTATACATTTCCATTCCGGAAAGATCGTATATTGATGCTTACAATACAAAGGAACTTACTGGAAGTACTTTATCAGATGTTGTGTATTCCACGGCCTCTTGGCTTCTCTTCCGTCTGGGTGGGTGAGCATGTATGCTCCTGGTCCCGCTATTTGAGAAACCCTGTATGGACCTTTCCAATTCGGCCCTAACACACCTTACCTGGGGTCTTTCGTGTTCTGATTGACTCTTCTGAGCACCCAATCTCCCACTTGAAACCGACGGATGTGGACATTTCGGTTGTAATAGCGAACCACTCTTCACTGGTATTCTGCAACTTTTACAGGTACTCTTTCCCTCTTCTCCTCTAGCAAGTCCAAGCCTGCACACATCTACTCATCATTTTGCTCTTCGTTGAAGTGCTCTGTTCGGTGTGTTCCCATTCCTATTTCAGCTGGAACAACCGTCTCATGTCCAAATGCCAGGGAGAATGGGGTTTCCCCTGTAGCCATTTTGTGCGTGGTTCTGTAAGCCCACAAGACACCAGGCAGCTCATCCACCCAAGCTCCTTTCTGCTCACCGAGTATGGTCTTCAGGAGATATTTTATAGTCTTGTTCGTGGCCTCCACTTGCTTATTGGCCTGCGGGTGTAAGGGGGAACACAACTTCAGCTCTATCCCCATGTTTTGGCAGAAGTCTCTGAACTTGTTGTTGTCAAACTGTCTCCCGTTATCTGTGACCAATGCATGGGGAATCTCATACCGCAAATTACATTTTTCCAAATGAAGTCGGTGAGTCTTACTCTCGGTGACACTACTCAAAGGTCCCACTTCGACCCATTTGGTGAAATAATCGATGGCCACGATGGCATGTTTTGCTGATGCTTTCCCCTTCGGCAGTGGCCCGATCAGGTCAATTCCCCATTGAGAGAACGACTATGGTGAATTCATAACCGTAAGGTTCTCAGGAGACTAAGTCATGTAGTTGGCGAAGTTTTGGCAACTCCTGCAACTCCTGGTCTTTTCTTGGGCATCTTGATGCATGCGGGGCCAAAAGTATCCCTGCCTCAAGGCCTTGAAAGCCAAAGACCTCGCGCCTGAGTGGTTTCCGCAAATTCCTTCGTGTATCTCTCGAAGGACATAATCAGCTTCCTCCTGGTTTAAACACCGTAACAGTGGGAGTGTATATCCCCGTCTGTACAAGACCCCATCAATGAGAGTATACCTGGCCGCTTTACACATCAACTTCCTTGCTTGCTTCTTATCGGTAGGCACTATTCCTTCCTTGAGGTAAAAAACAATTGGTTCCATCCAGCCGCTGCTCGATGATAGACTCATCACCTCATCCTCCTGCTCGATGCTCGAGCTGGTCTTTACTTGTAAGGGGATAGACTTCGGTATTTTGGGGTCGGATGTAACAGCTATTCGGGCTATCATATCAGCTCGAAAATTCTTTCCCCTCAGGATCTGCTCCACCTCGACTGCTCGGAAGTTCTTTATTAGCTGCTTCACTTTCCACAGGTAAGCTTCCATCTTCTCGCCCTTTCCTTGGAAGCTTTCGTCAAGGTGGTTTGCCACCAGCTGTGAATCTGTTCGGAGCTTTACCTCTTCCGCTTTCACTACCGAGGCGAGCTTTAGTCCTGCAATTACAGCTTCATACTCGGCCTGGTTGTTGGTGACTTCGAATTCTAGCTTCACGGCATATTGCATCTCTGTCCCTTCAGGATTGAGGAGCACAACTCCTGCTCCTGATCCTGCTCCCTGATCCCCACAGGACCCATCAACTGTGACTATCCACGCGTTGGTCGATGTCTGGGGGTCTGGTGGGTGCTCGTTTTCCCTCTTTTCATTCCTCTCTGTGCATTCGACCACAAAGTCCGCCAAGGACTGAGCTTTTATAGCTGTTCGGGGTTGGTAGCTGATGTCGAATTCGCTAAGTTCCACCGACCATTTCACCAACCTTCCGAAGGTTTCTGGCTTGTGCAGAGTCTGTCTAAGTGGTCGGTTCGTTAGAACCGTTACCGAATGCGCTTGGAAATAAGGCCTCAACTTCCGGGCTGCTATTACCAGAGCCAATGCCTATTTTTCCAGCAACGGATATCTAGTTTCAGCTTCCAGCAAAGCTCTGCTCGTGTAATAAACGGGGTACTGCACCCCTGACTCTTCTCTTACCAGAACCGAGCTCGTTGCCCATTGAGACACAGCTAAATACAGAAACAGAACCTCTCCTTCTTGAGGCGTTGACAGTAAGGGGGCCTTCAGTAAATACTCCTTCACTGTTGGAATGCCACTCGCACTCTTTTGTCCATTTTGTCTTCTTTCCTTTCCTCATTTCCTGGAAGAAGACCCGGCATTTATCCGTGGCCCGGGATATGAACTTGTTGAGGGATGCCAATTTGCCTGTCAAACTTTGTATCTCCTTGATGGTACGCGGGGACTTCATCTCTACAACTGCCCTTATCTTTTCCGGGTTGGCCTCGATCCCCCTGTGGCTGACCATGAAACCCAAAAACTTTCCTGAACCGACCCCAAAAGCACATTTCTCAGGGTTGAGCTTCATCCGATACTTTCTTAAGAGTGCAAAGGTTTCCTCCAAATGCCCTACATGCTCATCCACGTCCTTTGACTTGGTGATCATGTCGATCCACGTACACCTCCATCGTTCGACCAATCAAGGGCTTGAAGACCTTATTCACCAACCTCTGGTATGTTGCCCCCACGTTCTTCAGGCCGAAAGGCATAACCTTGTAGCAAAACAGACCCTGATTGGTGATGAAGGCTGTGCACTCCTCGTCTAGCCGGTGCATAGGGATTTGGTTATAACCTGAGAAGGAGTCCATGAAGCTGAGTAGGCCATGACCTGCTGTGGAGTCCACCAGTTGGTCTATCTTTGGCAGTGGGAAGCTATCCTTTGGGCAAGCTTTATTCACGTCGGTGAAGTCCACACACATTCTCCACTTTCCACTTGCCTTCTTCACCGAGTACCACGTTCGAAATCCATTCGGGGTAAGAGACTTCCCTTATGAATCTCGCCTTCAGCAGTTTCTCCACCTGGCAATTTATGGCCTCGTACCTCTTTTGGTTAATGCACCTCCTCTTTTGCCTTACTGGCTTAGCGCCCTTCTTTATTGCCAACCTGTGACATGCCACCTCGGGGTCAATCCCAGGCATGTCCTCGTGCGTCCAAGCAAATACGTCAGAATATGCTCGCAGGCACTCGACCAGATTTTTCCTCAGCTGCTCGCTAATGCTCGAGCCGATCCGGACCTTCTTCTCGGGCTCGTTTTACCATATTTCAACTTCTTCAAATTCCTCGACTGGCTCCTGTCTCTCATTTCAAGACTCCCCCCTCATGTCCAGTGATGTTATCTGCATGGTTTCCTTAGCTGCTACAGCATAACAGCTCCTCGCAACCCTCTGGCTGCCCTTAACTACTCCTACAGCCCTATTCACTCGGTACTTCAAGGCTAAGTAATGGGTGGATAGCACGGATTGGCTGATCCTCATGAACGGCCTCCCCAAAATTGCTTGGTAGGGGCTGACTTCATCCACCACCACGAAGTCTTACATCATGTTCTTTTCGAAAGGCCTCGAGCCCATAGTCACCACTAATTTGATGATTCCCAAAAGTATCAGCTTTCCTCCCCCGAATCCTTTCAAAAAAATGCTTGTCTGCTCGAAACTCGCACCTGCTATTCCCAAATCCTCGAGTGTAGACTTAAAAAGAATGTCCACCGAGCTCCCCGTGTCCACCAATATCTGGCTGACCTCCTTATTGACAATGCTTGCTTTTACAACCAAAGCATCCTCATGGGGGTATTGCACCCCTTCTTCGTCCTCCTCTCGTCCACATGATGGGCACTTGCAGCACCTTAGCCTTTTTTACAGCAGGTGCGGTGAACAGAACCTCTCGCCCAGCAGAGCGATATCTGCCATAGTTCTTTCGGGCCTTGTTTGAATTTCCTGCCATAGTGAGCCCTCCTGAGATCACCCTTGTAGCCGGTGGTTCCAAGTCTATTTCATAAGCTCGATCATCTTCCTCTGGTTGTTGCTCGACAACCGGATGTCCTCCTTCAATGAATTCGTCTAAATACCGGTTCCTAACCAGATCTTCCACCGGTTCTTCAAATCCCGGCATTGTGACGTTGAATGGTTGTGGTCAACGTGGAAGCGGCAGAGTCATCCTTTGTCTCGTTTACCAACCAACTTGGCCATCGGTGTTGGGGGGCTCAGCAGTCCTCGCTCCTCTGCCACTTGAAGTATTTCTTCGAGGGATACCTTCAACCCCGTGTATTGCCCGTAGGCGGGGCTCTGCTCCACCACCTGTATTGCCCGATCTCTTGGGAAGCTTCTTGGTGGGGGTGGCAATGGACGGTCCGTTCTGTTGTGGTTCATCGCAGGACTGCTTGGTGGTTGGTTGCAGGATGGGTAGTGGTCGTGACGCTCAGTATTCCCTGTGATCCCGACCGAGGACCTGCGGGGTGGCATGGGAATCATCCGCGGCTGTGGAGCTCTCGGTAAGGGTTGTGAGGAATAATCCGGTCCCTCGTCACTCTTGAAATCAATGCTCCTCGGGCGGGACCTCCTTTTTCTTTCCCCTTGGTTCTGCTACCCTATTCACTTCTCAACTTCGCAGCTTTTTCCTCTTCGATGACCATGTCCATCTTTACCTGCTCATACGCATTTGAATATGAATGGATCGAAGAGCTCCGCAAATTGTACCATGATCTCCCCATCCTAATCCCGTCCTTCAACCCCCTTAATGCTTGAGGATGGTTAAACGCACCCGGATCCGAACCGATCTATGGTACCTCTTGACAAACTCTTGGAGGGTTCTTCCTCCCTCCGCCTTATCTCCGACAATTCCATCATATCATCTTTGGGGGTTACCGCGCCCCGAAATTGCTCCGTAAATTCTCTGCACATCTGTTCAAAGCTTAGGATGCTTCCTCGCAGCAGCCTGCGGTACCATTCTCTTGCTCCTCCCGCAAGAGTGAGTGGAAAGGCCCTGCATCTCTGGGCTGATGACAGGCCCTGTACTCCTGTCATGTCATTGAACCGCTCTATGTGCACCAACAGATCACTCTTCCCAAAAAACTTCAAATCTAGGAAACGAAAGTCACGTGGGATCGTGACGCCCATGATCTCCGCAAAGAGTGGAGACTCGTTGTCCAACATTATCCTCCAACTTAGGTTTTTCCCATTTCCCCGAAGGTCTTCCACAACTTGTGCCAGCCTCCGTACTTCCCCCTCTAATTCTTCTGCGCGGGAGGTTGGTGCTGTATCCTGCAAGTGCTGACGGGATCCCCTTTCTTCCAGGTTCGTCTCTTCCCTCCCAGCAACATTTGGTGCCCTAGGTCTCTGGGCTTCATCCCCCACATACTCCCGAATGGGGCGTTCCCCCGACTGGATTCAGGGACATCATTGCATGCTTTCCTCTGTCCCTCCCTAACCTCTTGAAAGAGGGACGTCAACGCTTCCATTTGTTTCTCCATCTGATCCATTCTCTCATGGATCTCTCTATTCTGAGCCTCATTGGCCACCTCCCTTAGAGTCACCGACTCCTCCGGGCTTACTCCTCTCCTGTTGTTTCCTCTCATTATTGTGTTGTGTCTTCTGAGTGTGTTGGGAAATCAGGCTTTTTGAATTGATCCCCACAGACGGCGCCAAAATGTTGATGCTGTTTTTTCCGCGTGCCTTCGAACAGTGCCAAAACTTCTGCTCGCGTTGGGCTCGAGCTCGAGCAGGACTGCTTTCCAGCTTCGATTTTTCTTTGTTCACTGGACCGACGGCCTCTCCAAACCTGCGCTCATAAAAACAGGGTCAAGGGTCACCGGGTGTGGTTCCGGCGAAAACCCTCCGACGCTCAAGTCAGTAATCGAGTTGTTCTTTTTGTATCCCCCTTAGTTAGAGAGACCGGAAGAGTGTAAGAAGTATTTTTGTCCTCCCTTTATAATAATAAATTTTTTAGAAAAAATCCAAGTGGAGAGATGGAAGAGGAAGAAGAACCTGTATCCAAATTTCGAAACCCTTGCCACTTACGCTTCCGTTTCCTTTTATTCTCCATTTTTCCCGCCCTTTCTCTCCAAGACCATCCGCCCCCGCGTCTGTGGTGTCTGGGTCCCTCTGACAGTTGGGATTATTGTGATATTCCCCGGGATGCGCTGATCGTCTGGTTGGCATGGGCTCACATGGCTTGATCATAGTGTCGGGAGGATATGCGTGAAATGATGACACTGTGGGGGCATGTGCCGGCCGTCGGCAAAAGGGGCCACGCCGCACCACATGGGGTGTCGGTCAGACATCGATCGGCGCGCTGGATCATTGAAGAAAAAGGGGGGATTTAACTATTCTAGGTCAACAGTGCTCGGACCTTATCTTCTCTCCGAGCCGTCGCTGAAGCTGCTGGGTTGTGGCTGGGAATTTGCAGACCTCGAGCAGGAGAAAGAGCTCAAGCTTTGACCGACCTTATATTCTTCGACCTTGACCAATTTTGACGGGGTCATGAAGACCTCGAGCAGAAGACTTAGCCTGGGCTCGAGATGGGTTGACTTCGAGGTCTTTTATTCACGCCTGGTTAGACTCAAGGAGGGCTACTCGATATCACCCAAACAAAAACCACACGACTTTAAAGGTTTCAAACGTAAAATACTTAAATCGTACAGTTTTCAAGCTTTCCCGCACTTTAAAATATCCCTGATTTTGATTTACAAGTTCCATTAAAACATCATGCATGTATTACCCATAAAATAATTATAATTATGTTTATCTCCAATTGAGCCACTATTGAAATTGCAAATTATCAATTACTCTAGATACCATTAATCTTAGTATTTAACAATTTTATTTCACAATTAATAAAACTTTTATTAATTGGTTTTCTTTTTGAGTCCGGAGAGTCGACGTTTTCTCCCTTACAAATCGGTCATGGATTTCTCTTTCCACAAAACGTGGAATAGAGGTGAATTTCTTAGCTATAGTTGGTAGGCTTTTAAATTGCACTTAAATGTATATAAATTCCTTATAGGCTCCAGACTGTAATGATTTTTGTAAATACTAATAATTAAAGAAAAAATTGATGCCTAAGAAGTATCGAAATTAGATATTATGGAAAGGAGACAAATGGCAAAATTCAAAAACTATAGAGATGTGGGAATTTCTAAACATGCAAAAACAACCATGAAATTTAATTTAAAAAATAAAAAATAAAATTGAGAGGTTAAGTTGGACCCCTACTTATTATATAAATGAACAAAGATTCTCTCTTACCCCTATTTATTTTTCAATGATTGATCAAATATGTGATAATTAATCTAATTTTTTTTAATGAATATACATATTTAACCAATTATTAAAAAATAAGGAAGGCTAAAAGATAAAAAAAAAACTAGAAGAAGATCATAATTTTATATAAACATGTATAAATTTTTTATAGACTGTAGACAGTAATGATTTCGGTAAATAGTAAAAATTAAAGAAAAAAATTGATGTCTAAGTTGTATCGAAATTAGATAATATGGAATGGAGACAAATGGCAAAATTAAAAACTATAGAGATTTGGGAACCTTAAAGCAAGCAAAAACAACTATGAAAAGTAATTAAAAAAAAAAAAAAAGAAGGTGGAGGGTTAGTCTGGATCCTACCTGTTATAAATAAGATAATGAAGAAATCATAAAAAAGGGACATAAATTAAAACCTTCTAAATGAAGCAAGAACTAGCAATATATCAAAAAAATCCTAAAAACAAATCAAAAAGTGAAATTATACTCAACCATGTGGGATCGATCTCGAGAGCATTCAAATGAAGAATGCTGTACAAACTAGTTGGAAGTTCCTAGAATTAAAAAATTCTGATGAGTCTTGATGAGTACAAGCTCAGTTGCCCATAAATCAGCGACAGATCTAGCCTCCTAAGAGACATACCTAATAACAATACAAGGACTAGAAGATAAAGTATGAATCCGGCCAAGAGATAAAGCAAAAACTAATCGTAGTGAACAACGGTCCGAATTAATATTGTCGAGTAACGATGAAGTCAGCCATTTGGTATAGCGGGGCAGCCCTTGTAGGATCAAAGTAGGCAAGTTGCTGATTTGCTTGAGCCAGCAGTTCCATGGCATACTTGTTGCCCCCATCGATACCCATCAGCTTTGGAAATGTTGCCTTATCTCGCAGCATATCCCTGCCAGATTTCTTCCCCATCTTCTCCGGTGATCCAATGGCATCAATAATATCATCCCTCACTTGATACGCCAACCCTACACATTTTCCATACTCGCTCATTCTCTCTATCTCTTGTTCGTTTCCTCCTCCTATTACAACTCCAGAAACAATGATTGCCTCAACAAAATTCCCACATTTGTGTGTATGAATGAGCTGCAATTCACTCAAGCTAATTAATTCTTTTCCCTCGCTAGTAATGTCCATGATCTGCCCTGCAGCAACTCCTTCTGAGCCAAGTGCTGAGCATATCTCAACGGTGGCTCGAAGAAGGCGGTCAGGTGAAACATTTTTGGTCTTGGTGGCAATATGCTCAATGGCAAGACAAAGCAGAGCTTGACAAGCAAGAACTGTGGATGCTTCACCGAAAATCTTGTGGTTTGCGGGCTTGCCTCTTCGAAAATTGTCATTGTCCAAGCAAGGCAAGTCATCTTGAATCACAGCCATAGTCATGAGATCTCTGCAGCACAAGCCAGTGGGATCGCCACAGACTCATTTCCTCCGACCAACTCACATGCAGCAATGCCTAGAGTTCCGAATACACGTTTACCACTGGCTAGCAGAGTGTATCTCATTGCTTCCTGAAGAACAGCTACTGCAGGATGTTGCATTAGTAATGGAACTGCTTCATCTAACGCCTTGTTTATTTGCTTTGCTTTTCTGGTCCTGTATTCATCAATTTGGGACTTGACCAAAGGGTTGTTTTGTGAATTAATAATTATATTCATTTTTTTGGGAACGAGTTTAGCGTGGGCAAATGGCAAAGGGATCATTGAGTGCTGTTTGAGAGCATGGATATTGAAGTTGCTTATTAAGAGAGGTGTGGCCATTATATTGAAATGGGGCTTGGTGGAAGGAAAGGACTGTGTTTTTGAAAGCACCACCGACAAAAAGCAAGTGTATATGTTATATGGGGGCTGCGGCTTGGTTATTGTGCATGCAAATTGATATTATATTTATACTTCCCAAACCATGCATGCAAGGTATCCCAGTTGAACTTTTTTAATAGATAATTATTGGATTCTTTAATCATCGAAGCTTCTTGCTAAGAATCATATATATTGGGAAAGGCAATAATCAAGTGAATATATATTGACAAGATTAGAACAATAAATCAACACCACCTAGCTAACACGTAACACCTAATTACACATCCATTATAGAAGTATATCAATCACATATTCATATATCCGATCATAATTTGCCATGTATTAGGTGTTGTTATTTATAATATGATGTAATTAGTTACCGGAGGAAATATTTTAACTTAAGAATTTGAGTTAAATATAGACATCAAAGTCCGGCAATTTATTCAGTTGAATCACAAGGTTGAGATAATTTATTCTGTAGCATTCTGCTATTAAGAAAAGACTCAAAAAATAAAAAGCTAGCTGAGATGACATATTACAACGTAAGAAAGAAAGAGAGGGAACTTGACTTTGGTATAGTTTCTTCCTCAAAGAGATTACACCAGCAAGAACATTTTTTATCGACAAATCAATCTTTTAATTTTTGATTATCAAGTTTCTCTTGAAAAGAAACTTCTGCAAGTGTTTGTTCTTGGTTTAGCAAGTTGTCTTATAAAATTTTATAGATTTGAGTGGCTTAAAATTCCATTGCATCTTTCATCCTGATTAGCCCAACCAACAAAAGCCCACGCTAAACTCTACGCACCTTGCTGAAAGTTCAGTTGTCCAGCAGTAGTTTGTGCCGTGTAATTTTGCCTTTTTAAAAATGTTAATTCTGTCATTTCTTATATTTGGGCAAACTTAAAACTAATTTATTCTTAAACTATTCCTTTATGATGTAGACGCGACTTAAAACTATTCCTTTATAAATAATGATCCCACCGGTGACTGAATCAAGTCGGCCATGAATCTAGGGATGGCAAAAAGCCCTACCGATTTAGGCTCGATTAGCTCTGCTTATTTTAGGGCTTGGCCCTAATTTAAGGACTCGGGCTCGAGCTTATACATATCAAGCCCTTTAAATTCGGCAGGACTCGAGCTTATATAGCCTACTGTCCGATCCGACCTGACTTAAAAAAAATAAACGTATGTCCATAAATATTGAAGTAATTTTTTTTTCATATTGGATTGTGAATTGTCATTTTAAACTAAAGAACTTCTTGTTTAAATTATGTAATCGAATTATGTGTTTTTATTTGTTTGTTAAATTAATGAAATCTTTAGTTGGATTATTGAATTAAATTGTGTTTTTATTTGAATTAGATCTAATTTTTGTTTGTGTTTAATTATTTATATAATTTATGGTAAAGATGTTGATTAGAATAATTTTTATATTTATGTTATTTTAATTTATTTGTTTGTTAAATTAATGAAATCTTTAGTTAGATTATTGAATTAAATTGTGTTTTTATTTGAATTAGATCTAATTTTTGTTTGTGTTTAATTATTTATATAATTTATGGTAAAGATGTTGATTAGAATAATTTTTATATTTATGTTATTTTAATAAGGTTTTAAAGTTTTTAAATATTAATATATTATAATATTTTAAATTGGAATTGTTTAAATATTAAAAAATTTTGATCGGGCCGGATAAAGCTCGAGCCTACCGACTCTATTAGGCCTGACCTAATTTTAAACATTCGAGCTTTTATAGGGCTCGGGCTTATGTTTATAATGTCGGGTTCGGGTTCGGGCTTGGCCAAGCCCTATCCCAGCCCGACCCATTACCATCCCTACATGAATCATGGCCTGCCTGGCCATTCGCATCAATTCATTGACTTTTTGTTCTTTTTTAAACGCACAAAGCATCACATCACGTTCATCATAGTACTAAATAAATAACAAAAAATCATAAGATATCATGTAATGCTTTCTCTTGTGTTTTTCCTACAATTCATTGACTTTTTGTTCTTTTTTAAACGCACAAAGCATACCATCACGTTCATCTTAGTATTAAATAAATAAGAAAAATCATAGGATATCATGTAATGCTTTTTCTTGCGTTTTTCCCCCAATCACTTAGATACTTTATCTAATTAGAATATTTCTTTCCTTAACATATTTTATTCTCACCCTTTTGTGATAATTCTTTCCTTCTCTAACCAGCACGATTGCTCATTATCGTCTTATATCCTGGACAATAAAATGACAATCTTATGCTTATTATTTGTATATAATTACCAATTCCAAGATCATCGAAATCGACACACTAATTTGAGTATCAAATTAACAAAACCAAAATTCAATAGCTTCAAAGTGGTGGTCTAAAACGCAAAACATTACTCAATGCCCACGACTTATCACAAATGAGGAGAAAACTAAGTTTTAACATCATTGAGTCCGAAAAGTGGGTTTTGTTAGGCTTTTGTAACCATTGAGTCCCATATCATGAACCAATTGACTGGTCTATGATAGATTCAACACTCCCCGTATCATGATCATCATCGAAATTTCTTTGAGAGCGACCATAACATTAATAAATTTCATTTTTCTTCGTTTCTCAAAGTCAATGTCTTGCATTAACCGATTCTAGACATTTAAAATTTCAAAAATACCTGTACTAGTTACTAATAATATTATAGATGGTGTCAAGTGTCAACTGACATTTGCAATGACGACAATACAAGAGTTGGGCTCCGTTTGAGATTTTTATATTTTGCTGCATTAAGTGAAGTTTGGTTGATTAATTTGATAAGTTATTAAATTATAAATATTACTCCATTATTCTATTTAGTTGTTGGGTACAACTTATCCTGCTTCCTAAAATTTAATACGGGATTTCCGGGGTTGATCCTCAAATTTTCTTTCTCTCAATGTGAAAGAAAACAGAGTTGGAATTGTTTGGTTGCTAAGAAAATATCTCAGAAAATTTTCTCAGTGAATATTTATTTCAGATCTTCTTTTTATTGCTTGAAATGAAAATGTTAAAATACATTGTATTTATACACAATTCTTAAGCGCGGCCATGCATGGTAGTTGCCATATCAGCATCCCACCAACGGCTTCATTTAACCACGTGAGCTTACCTTTCTGCCCTTTTAATTTGAATGACTCATCACAGTCGTTTTACGATTTGCTCAAATTCAATAAACCCAGCTTAACGGTGACATTTGTCTCATCATTTCTGATTGAATGAATACAAATGCGGGATGTCTTGGTACCCTTTTGTTTTCGAAATTGATACAGCATCCCTGAAGCCTTTGGTGTAAGTTGTAACTCTTCAAAGCTTTACATCAAAATTGCAATGTCCACTGGAAAACTACTCAAATTACTTTAAGAATGCAAAAGTTTATTGAGTTTGCATTCCAATCCCAGCCTATTTTTGCTAAACTTCAGAAACAAAATGAATTCAACACCTTAAACAAACTCAAGGAACTTTAGAATAATATATCCAAAACAGCAGAATTCAGATTTTGACAAAACTCGAAGTTCTTTGCATTGCCTTTCACCAATATGAGTTCAAAAAATAAACTAGTTGAAAAAACTAGCAAGTTCACTGTCAAGTTACGTATGCTTGCACCAAGTTTCCTTACTCCAATTCAAAATTGGAACTGACCACCTCCTCCCCCTGAAAGAGGAAAAAATAAATAAATAAGAATGCAACCATCTTAAAATGAATTGATAACCTGAATAGCTTGTTCCAATCAAAACCCCAAAGCTGATAAAATAAAATAAAATCAAATGAATCGTGAAAATTCTGATGAATACTAAAAACATACCAGCAGCGGTCTTACTGCATCAGTCTGGCCTCAAAGCATGCTTTATGCTTCTATCTGCTCTCATAACATTCCTGCTTCAAAGTTGTGAAATCCGTGACCTTATTGGTCTCCAAGTCCAGTTTGATGTTATCATATTATATTTGTTTCTTCAAACTTCTTGCCATCTTGGTATTCTGGAACTTCAATTCAAAAATGGCATGACTAAGCTAGCTGTCACCTGCAAAACAAAGAAAAAGAACAAGTGAAATGTGAATAAATGCTAAAATAACTTTACATTTAATAAAAAGCTAAAAGAATCCCTTAAGTGGGCACTCTAGGGAAGTCAAAACCAGATTTTAGTGGGTGAGAGCATTTTATCTTTACCTGATCAAAATTCAACATATCTTAGCCATCCGTCCTTTTTCCTCCACGAGAATCAAATCTTTCTTCAGCCACAAGTTCTGCAGGACAAATTATCTTCAAGTGTTTCATCCCAAGGCAGCCGATTTTATCACTTCATTCCCAGCACTCAACCTCAACGAAACATGGACAAATTAATTAGACGTGCTACCCAAGAAAGTTAAAAACGGTGTTGCAAGAAAGAAAGTTGAAACTCTTTACATTAGGACCAAACGGAAAACTTGTTATGCCTCTACATTCCCCGCCTATTCTGAGTATATAGTATTGTCACTCCATTTCAAAAGCATAATAAACTAATTGTCTAAAAGAAAAAACAAATCCGGCACACATTGTCTATAAGTTTAGCATATATGATATTTATCGAGAACTGCAACTATAATTACTGTTGATGCTAAAATCTGGTCGCTTCTCCCTCAAATAGATTCTCTAGCTAATACTCGAATTTCTTTGATTCTGGAAGTGAGTGATGTCCTCTAACCTATGTTCACAGAAAAATATCAGAGATCGCCAGGTGTTTTTCCGGCGAAAATCCTCCGACGCTCAAGTCAGTGATCAGGTTTAACTTTTAGGAATTTTCTTTTAAAAAAGAAAAATAATATAGAGGCTCACTCTCTTTTTCTTTCTGCATGGTTTTTTTTTCTGATTTTCTCTATAGCAAAAGTCTAACCCCTTTTTTTCCTCTTTTCTGAGGTATTTATCTGAGTCTTCTATTCCTCGTGTTTATTTCTTCTCCCTCACCGTTATTCTCGTAATGCACGTTCTTAACTTCCCATATACCTGTCCATTTTCAGACAATTATTTGGCCATCATGATGAGAGTTAATCATGCGTGGGAGTTACACTTCCATTCTCAGAGAGAGTCGTTTAACTGATTCCCACTATGGGCTCAGGCTACCACATTTAAGTTCGCTTGAAGACTGGTTTATACCTGCTCTTGGTACCGCCTATAACACAATGAGAGCTCGCTTGGCTGGCAATGAATGTTCATGCTCTTACTTAGCTTAGTTTCGAGCAGAATGAAAGTTCCTGTTTTTGCCTAGCTTAATCTTAAGCATAAGTGCCTTTACATTAGTGATTAGTGTTCCTGTTTTTGGTCGGATCGATGCCGAGCAAATGTGCTCTTTATTTCCCAAACAATTACTATGTTTAAAAATTTCTTTAGATTTTTTTTTCTTCTTTAAAGGGAGGGGTGGGCAAGCCCAAAGAGTTTTTACCCCCTCCCCACCCCCAAGACTCGAACTCGGGTAGCTACGAATCTAGAACCGACTATGGCAGCCAACCCGACTACGGCCTTGGGGGCTCTAGTTTAATAATATGAAATCAACATTGGGCTAGCATAATCATAGAAAAGATTACATTTAACCAATAACTACAGAAGTTGAAAAACCAATCAGTTGACATGCTGTTGACTTGTATATCATAATGAAAAATTCATTATCATGTATACTTGCACAAAAATTCTATTCTAGATAGATAATGTCTGCATGCTTTCTTCCGAAAATATTGAAAAACAGACTATTGCTGTGAGCATCTTGTTGATGCAACATCAAAAATAAATAACCTCAATGTACTATCTTACACGTGTAAATTTTCATTTTTAATTTAATGTAAGGGATAAGTTATAGAACTGCATAATGAAGATGTTGTTTCGAATAAGTGATGATTAAACTGAGTATGACAGAAATGGACTGACCTTGCTATATAGGATAAAGTAGTGGAATGAGGCAATTCTCTATTTCTTTATTCTAAGACCAACTAGAGCTCATTATTCCTCCTTTAGATCGTAAATGAATTGGCCATCTATCTTCACGCAAGGGATGTGAGATATCTTAGACCACTCTTTTCCTTTACC
>CM046811.1:32331358-32457006 GCA_025617385.1 Murraya koenigii
AGTGGACATTGCAATGTTGATGTAAAGCTTTGAAGAGTTGCAACTTATATCAAAGGCTTCAGGGATGCTGTATCAATTTCGAAAACAAAAGGGTACCAAGACATCCTGCATTTGTATTCATTCAATCAGAATAATGATGAGACAAATCGTAAAACGACTGTGATGAGTCATTCAAATTAAAAGGGCAGAAAGGTCAGCTCACATGGTTAAAAGAAGCCGTCGGTGGGATGCTGATATGGCAACTAACATGCATGGCCGCGCTTACAGGTTAAAAGAAAGTTTAAAAGATTAATCTTCTTTATTATTTTTATTTATTTACCATTAATTAACACGTGAATGTCTATTCAGATCAGGAAAGAATCTTAATGTAAGATAGCTTCTAATTAGTTTCTGATTCTGTTTATTTGAACAAGCTGACTAACAAGCCTGCAAAATTTACCAAGATCTCTTTGTGTAGGTCATCGTTTTGATTGATTCTTGTTTGATTACCTTTATAAGCTAGTGAAAGTCCTTTTTCTTTTTTTTTTTTTTTTAACCAAACCATGTAAATGCTCATTAATCATTATGGATTGTCTTGTGTTTGCTCAGATTGATTTCTTTTTTTTTCTGTTTAATTCTTGCTAAAACATCATTTTAATCTCTATATTTTCGTTCAAATCAATTAGTGAAAAATATGACTTAGAGAATCAAGAATTAAAAGAAATTTAATTTTATAGTCATTGTGTTAAGGAAGCTCACTGTACTGGGAAGAACAAGGAGAAGTTCAAGCTGAGGAAGACTAATAAGCTTGTGACATCAGATAGTTGTCAGCAAAGTGACAGCTCAGCAGCCAGGTAAGCACAAGCTGTTAAAGTTTGTTACAATTCGTTATAGTGTACTGAAGTTAAGCGCGTGCGAATTAGTTTCAGTTAGTTACAATATTGAAGCTTAAGAATTGTGTATAAATACAATGTATTTGTAACATTTTCATTTCAATCAATAAAAAGAAGATCTGAAATATTCACTGAGAAAATTTTCTGAGATATTTTTCTTAGCTACCAAACAATTCCAACTCTGTTTTCTTTCACATTGAGATAAAGAAAATTTGAGGATCAACCCCGGAAATCCCGTATTAAATTTTAGGAAGCAGGATAAGTTGTACCCAACAACTAAATAGAATAATGGAGTAATGTTTATAATTTAACAACTTATCAAATTAATCAAATGCAGCAAAACATCAAAATCTTATACGGAGCCCAACTCTTGTATTGTCGTCATTGCAAATGTCAGTTGACACTTGACACCATCTATAATATTATTAGTAAGTAGTACAGGTATTTTTGAAATTTTAAATGTCTAGAATCAGTCAATGCAAGGCATTGACTTTGAGAAACGAAGAAAAAAGAAATTTATTAATGTTATGGTCGCTCTCAAAGTAATTTCGATGATGATCATGATACGGGGAGTGTTGAATCTATTATAGACCAGCCAATTGGTTCATGGCAAACAGAATTTCTCTTTCTACGTGGCAGCTTTCCATCCTTTTAATTTTAAGAGGTCCCTTCGACCCAACAAATTAAGAGAAATGATATGGGACTCAATGGTTACAAAAGTCTACCAAACTCTCTTTTCGGACTCAATGATGTTAAAACTTAGTTTTCTCTCCTCATTGGTAATAAGTCCTAGGCATTGAGTAATGTTTTGCGTTTTAGACCACCACGTTGAAGCTATTGAATTTTGGTATTGTCAATTTGATACTCAAATTAGTGTGTCGATTTCGATGATCTTGGAATTGGTAATTATATACAAATGGTAAGGATAAGATTGTCATTTTATTGTCCAGGATATAAGACGATAATGAGCAACCGTGCTGGTTAGAGAAGGAAAGAATTATCACAAAAGGGTGAGAGCAAAATATGTAAGGAAAACAAATATTCTAATTAGATAAATTATCTAAATGATCGGAGGAAAAACACAGAGAGAAAGCATTACACGATATCTTATGATTTTTCTTATTTATTTAATAATATGATGAACGTGATGTGATGCTTTGTGCATTTAAAAAAGAACAAAAAGTCAATGAATTGATGCGAATGGCCACCTTGATTCAGTCACCGATGGGATCATTATTTATAAAGGAATAGTTTTAAGTCGCGTCTACATCATAAAGGAATAGTTTAAGAATAAATTAGTTTTAAGTTTGCCCAAATATAAGAAATGACAGCATTAACATTTTTTAAAAAGGCAAAATTACACGGCACAAACTACTGCTGAACAACTGAACTTTCAGCAAGGTGCGTAGAGTTTAGTGTGGGCTTTTGTTGGTTGGGCTAATCAGGATGAAAGATGCAATGGAATTTTAAGACACTCAAATCTATAAAATTTTATAAGACAACTTGCTAAACCAAGAACAAACACTTGCAGAAGTTACTTTTCAAGAGAAACTTGACAAACAAAAATTAAAAGATTGATTTGTCGATAAAAAATATTCTTGCTGGTGTAATCTCTTTGAGGAAGAAACTATACCAAAGTCAAGTTTGCTCTCTTTCTTTCTTAAGTTGTAATATGTCATCTCAGCTAGCTTTTTATTTTTTGAGTCTTTTCTTAATAGCAGAATGCTACATAATAAATTATCTCAACCTTGTGATTCAACTGAATAAATTGCCTGACTTTGATGTCTATATTTAAGTCAAATTCTTAAGTTAAAATATTTCCTCCGGTAGCTAATTACTTCATATTATAAATAACACCACCTAATACATGGCAAATTATGATCGGATATATGAATATGTGATTGATATACTTCAATAATTGATGTGTAATTAGGTGTTACGTGTTAGCTAGATGTTGTTGATTTGTTGCTCTAATCTTGTCCATATATACTCGATTATTGCCTTTCCCAATATATATGATTCTTAGCAAGAAGCTTTCATGATTAAAGAATCCAATAATTATCCATCAAAAAAGTTCAACTGGGATGCCTTGCATGCATGGTTTGGGAAGTATATATATAATATCAATTTGCATGCACAATAACCAAGCCGCAGCCTCCATATAACATATACACTTGCTTTTTGTCTGTGGTGCTTTCAAAAACACAGCCCTCTCCTTCCACCAAGCCCCATTTCAATATAATGGCCACACGTCTCTTAATAAGCAACTCCAATATCGTTGCTCTCAAACAGCACTCAATGATCCCGTTGCCATTTGACCACGCTAAACTCGTTCCCAAGAAAATGAATATAATTATTAATTCACAAAACAACCCTTTGCCCAAGTTCCAAATTGATGAATACAGGACCAGTAAAGCAAAGCAAATAAACAAGGCGTTAGATGAAGCAGTTCCATTACTAATGCAACATCCTGCAGTAGCTGTTCTTCAGGAAGCAATGAGATACACTCTGCTAGCCAGTGGTAAACGTGTATTGGGAACTCTAGGCATTGCTGCGTGTGAGTTGGTCGGAGGAAATGAGTCTGTGGCGATCCCACTGGCTTGTGCTGCAGAGATGCTTGTGACTATGGCTGTGATTCAAGATGACTTGCCTTGCTTGGACAATGACGATTTTCGAAGAGGCAAGCCCGCAAACCACAAGATTTTCGGTGAAGCATCCACAGTTCTTGCTTGTCAAGCTCTGCTTTGTCTTGCCATTGAGCATATTGCCACCAAGACCAAAAATGTTTCACCTGACCGCCTTCTTCGAGTCATCGTTGATATATGCTCAGCAGTTGGTTCAGAAGGAGTTGCTGCAGGGCAGATCATGGACATTACTAGCGAGGGAAAAGGATTAATTAGCTTGAGTGAATTGCAGCTCATTCATACACACAAATGTGGGAATTTTGTTGAGGCAATCATTGTTTCTGGAGTTGTAATGGGAGGAGGAAATGAACAAGAGATAAAGAGAATAAGCGAGTATGGAAAATGTGTAGGGTTGGCGCATCAAGTGAGGGATGATATTATTGATGCCATTGGGTCACCGGAGAAGATGGGGAAGAAATCTGGCAGGGATATTCTGCGAGAAAAGGCAACATATCCAAAGCTGATGGGTATCGATGGGGCCAACAAGTATGCCATGGAACTGCTGGCTCAAGCAAATCAACAACTTGCCTACTTTGACCCTACAAGAGCTGCCCCGCTATTCCATATGGCTGACTTCATCGTTACTCGACAATATTAATTCGGACCGTCGTTTCTTGGGCTAATTTTCATGGTTCAGTGCAATAAGATTTTCGTTTATCTCGTTGGCCGGATTCATACTTTATCTTCTAGTCCTTCTATTATTATCAGATATGTCTTTCAGGAGGCTAGATCTGTCTCTAATTTCATGGCCAGAGCTTGTACTCATCACACATGTCAGGATTTTTTAATTCTAGGAACTTCCAGCTAGTTTGAATAGCATTTTTCATTTAGATGCTCTCGAGATCAATTCCACATGGTTGATGTTGATTTTACTTTATTGATTTGTTTTTAGGAATTTTTTGATATATTGCTTGTTAATCTTGCTTTATTTATAAGGTTTTAATTTATGTTCTCCTCTTTATATTTTCTTCATTATCTTATTTATATAATAAGTAGGGGTTAAGCCTAACCCCACACCTTCTTGTTAATCTATAATTTCAATACTTGTAATTGCTCCCATCAAGATACCGGGTAATATTGACTACATGTGTATGTCGTGCCCATTAGTAACTCAAATGAAATAACAATTACAATTATGAAATTATAACTAATTCAAGATGAAGATTACAGTAAATCAATGCCCATGAGATTTAATAAGTCTGACAGTTATTACTAGGTTAATTAAATCTCATATGTGATCCGTTCGATGTAGTCATATTACATCAATAAATTCATACATGATTAAGACAAATCATTCAATGAATTTATTACAGTCTATACCTAAATAAAATGCCCAACTTTATTTATTAACTGCGAACTTAATTTATTTAATCATAAGATAACTTGTATTTATGTCTTTTGTAAATCCACATTGTGATAGCATAAATACATATAATATGATTAAATGGACTTTACTCAAAATATTAATGCAATTTAAGATATCTGAATAAATACCTCAGATATTTTATTAATCAGAAAATCAATATGTTTTGAAGAGCATATAATCGCAACAAAAGGGATAAAGGAAAAGAGTGGTCCAAGATGTCTCACATCCGATCCCTTGCATGAAGATAGATGGCCAATTCATTTACGATCTAGAGGAGGAATAATGAGCTCTAGTTGGTCTCGGAATAAAGAAATAGAGAATTGCCTCATTCCACTACTTTATCCTTTATAGCAAGGTCAGTCCATTTCTGTCATACTCAGTTTAATCATCACTTATTCTAAACAACATCTTCATTATGCAGTTTTATAATTTATCCCCTACAATAAATTAAAAATGCAAATTTTACACGTGTAAGATAATACATTGAGGCTATTTATTGTTGATGTTGCATCAAAAAGATGCTCACATCAGTAGTCTGTTATTCAATATTTTCGGAAGGAAGCATACAAACATTATCTATCCAGAATAGAATTTTTGTGCAAGTATACAAGATAATGAATTTTTCATCCTGATCTGCAAGTCAACAGCATGTCAACTGATTGGTTTTTCAACTTCTGTAGTTATAGGTTAAATGTAATCTAATGAAATTTTCAAACACAGTAATTATTTGGGAAATAAAAAGCACACTTGCTCGGGGTCGAGCAAGCCAAAAACAAAAAGTGATCCATTAGTGCACATAGAACGGTTCAACGACATGACAGGGGTGCAAGGATTGTCAGCAGCTCAGAGGTGCCGGGCCTTCCCACTCACCCTAGAGGGAAGAGCGAGAGAATGGTACCGCAGACTCCCACGGGGAAGCATCTTGAGCTTTGAACATATGTGCAGGGAGTTCGCAGAGCAATTTCGGGGCACAGTGACCCCTGAGGATGACATGATGGAGCTGTCAGAAATGAGGCAGAAAGAAGGAGAGTCCCTCCGGGAGTTTATCAAAAGATACCATAGATCGGTCCTAGATCTTGGTGCGTTCAACCATCCCCAAGCTCTGAGAGGATTAAAGGATGGGATCCGGATGGGGAGACTATGGTATAACCTGCGGAGTCCTTCGATCCGTTCGTATTCGGATGCGTATGAGCAGGTAAAACTAGACATGGTAATTGAAGAAGAAGAGGCTGCCAAACTGAGGAATGAGCAAGTCAATGGAGCAAGGAAGAAGGAGAAAGGGGGTCCTGCCCGAGGGACACAAGCTCCAAAGGCATCAAGGGACCGGGTTGCCCCATACAACTCTTACCAGAGAGCTCCCCACCGCGGATGGTTCCCTTGCCATCTCGCAGGTCCCCGGGCCGGGATCACAGAGAGTACAGGCGTCATGATGGCCATACATCCCGCAATCAGCCGCCAAGGCACTCGAGATGAACCACGACCGAAGCGGACCGTCCATTGCCACCCTCACCGAGAAGCTTCCCAAGGATAGAGCAATACAAGTGGTGGAACAGAGCCCCGCTACGTAGCAAGATATCGAGGTCGAAGGTATCTCTCAAGAGATACTTCAAGTGGTCAAGAGCGAGGATCGCCGAGCCTACCAACGCCGATGGCCAAGTCACCGGCAAGCGGGATAAGGGGCTGCTCGCCATTTCCATGGTAACCACGGCCACTCCACAAAGACAATGCTGTGATTTGAAAAACCAGTGGAGAATCCGGTTGGAACCCAGTACTTGGATGAGTTTGTCGAAGGGGACACCCTGTAGTTGAAGCGAGCAACTCGAGGAAGATGACCGAGCTTACGAAATAGACACAGAACCACCGTCCACGAGGATAATCTCAGGAGGGCCCACGATGGCAGGAAGTTCAAATAGGGCTCGGAAAAACTATCGCCGAGATGCCGCAGTCGGACGAGAAGTCCTGCTCAATGCTCCCGCCGCCAAGGCCAAGGTTCGGTAGGTGCCAATTATGTGGACTGGATGGGGACGAGGAGGGGTGCTCAGACCTCACGAGGATGCCCTGGTGGTAAAAGCCAACATAGCAAACAAGGAAGTTGACCGAATACTGGTTGACTCGGGGAGCTCAATGGATATTCTCTTCAAATCCACACTCGAGGATTTAGGAATAACAGGCGCGAGCCTCGAGCAGACGAGCACTTCCTTGAAAGGATTCGGGAGAGGAAAGCTAATACCTCTAGGAATCATCAAGCTGGCAGCAACCATGGACTCAAAGCCTTTCGAGAAGAACATGATGCTGGATTTCGTGGTGGTAGATGAAGCCACCTGCATCAGAGCGATTCTAGGGAGGCCGTTCATGAGGATCAGCCAATGCGTGCTATCCACCCATTACTTAGCCCTTAAGTATCGAGTAAATGAAGTTGTTGGGGTTGTGAAAGGCAGCCAAAGGGTGGCAAGGAGCTGCTACGCCGTAGCTGCCAAAGAAACCATGCAGATAACCTCGCTCGACTCGAGGGGGGAATCAAGGAATGGAAGGCAGGAGCATACCGGCCAGCTCATCCAGACGGACGAGAGGTCAAGAGGCCGTGGAACGCACAACTCCTGAGGAAGTATTTCCAGTAGGTCTCCTTGTATTGTGAAATGCTAATGTAAGATTTCGTCCCAAGATGGGATATGTAAAAGTATAAATGTATGTAAGAATAAGAAAAGCATTCATAATGTAAGTTCAAAATCAAGACCAGAAGCAAGAAAAACTCCTTGGCCAGAAGTCCCAAAGCCTAAGTCTTAGGCGGGACGGTGCCAAGCTTGGATCAATTGCAGGCCTGAGCAGGAGTATCACGAGAAGAAACTCCGGTCAATTAAAAGGCCCGAGCAGAAGATCGAGAAGAGCTCCTTGGCCAGAAGTCCCAAAGCCTAAGTCTTAGGCGGGACGGTGCCAAGCTTGGGTCAATTGCAGGCCCGAGCAGGAGTAACAGCAGAAGAGCTCCTTGGCCAGAAGTCCCAAAGCCTAAGACTTAGGCGGGACGGTGCCAAGCTTGGGTCAATTATAGGCCCGAGCAGGAGTTACAGCAGAAGAGCTCCTTGGCCAGAAGTCCCAAAACCTAAGACTTAGGCGGGACGGTGCCAAGCTTGGGTCAATTGCAGGCCCGAGCAGGAGTTACAGCAGAAGAGCTCCTTGGCCAGAAGTCCCAAAGCCTAAGTCTTAGGCGGGACGGTGCCATGCTTGGGTCAATTGCAGGCCCGAGCAGGAGTATTTTAAGAAGACGCTTGGGTCAATTTCAGGCCCGAGCAGGAGTAGAGATTCAAGAAGACGTTTGGGTCAATTAAAAGGCCCGAGCAGGAGTTACAATAGAAGAGCTCCTTGGCCAGAAGTCCCAAAGCCTAAGTCTTAGGCGAGACGGTGCCAAGCTTGGGTCAATTGCAGGCCTGAGCAGGAGTTACAGCAGAAGAGCTCCTTGGCCAGAAGTCCCAAAGCCTAAGTCTTAGGCGGGACGGTGCCAAGCTTGGGTCAATTGCAGGCCCGAGCAGGAGTAGAGATTCAAGAAGACGTTTGGGTCAATTAAAAGGCCCGAGCAGGAGTTACAACAGAAGAGCTCCTTGGCCAGAAGTCCCAAAGCCTAAGTCTTAGGCGAGACGGTGCCAAGCTTGGGTCAATTGCAGGCCCGAGCAGGAGTTACAGCAGAAGAGCTCCTTGGCCAAATGTCCCAACAACTAAATAGAATAACGGAGTAATGTTTATAATTTAACAACTTATCAAATTAATCAAATGCAGCAAAACATCAAAATCTCATACGGAGCCCAACTCTTGTATTGTCGTCATTGCAAATGTCAGTTGACACTTGACACCATCTATAATATTATTAGTAAGTAGTACAGGTATTTTTGAAATTTTAAATGTCTAGAATAGGTCAATGCAAGGCATTGACTTTGAGAAACGAAGAAAAAAGAAATTTATTAATGTTATGGTCGCTCTCAAAGAAATTTCGATGATGATCATGATACGGGGAGTGTTGAATCTATTATAGACCAACCAGCCAATTGGTTCATGGCAAACATAATTTTCTCTTTCTACGTGGCGGCCTTTCCATACTTTTAATTTTTTGAGAGGTCCCTTCGACCCAACAAATTAAGAGAAATGATATGGGACTCAATTGTTACAAATGTCTAACAAAACTCTCTTTTTGGACTCAGTGATGTTAAAACTTAGTTTTCTCTCCTCATTTGTGATAAGTCCTGGGCATTGAGTAATGTTTTGCGTTTTAGACCACCACTTTGAAGCTACTGAATTTTGGTTTTGTTAATTTGATACTCAAATTAGTGTATCGATTTCGATGATCTTGGAATTGGTAATTATATACAATTAATAAGGATAAGATTGTCATTTTATTGTCCAGGATATAAGACGATGATGAGCAATCGTGCTGGTTAGAGAAGGAAAGAATTGTCACAAAAGGGTGAGAGCAAAATATGTAAGCAAAAAAAAATATTCTAATTAGATAAATTATCTAAATGATCGGAGGAAAAACACAGAGAGAAAGCATTACACGATATCTTATGATTTTTCTTATTTATTTAATAATATGATGAACGTGATGTGATGCTTTGTGCATTTAAAAAAGAACAAAAAGTCAATGAATTGATGCGAATGGCCACCTTGATTCAGTCACCGATGGGATCATTATTTATAAAGGAATAGTTTTAAGTCGCGTCTACATCATAAAGGAATAGTTTAAGAATAAATTAGTTTTAAGTTTGCCCAAATATAAGAAATGACAGCATTAACATTTTTTAAAAAGGCAAAATTACACGGCACAAACTACTGCTGAACAACTGAACTTTCAGCAAGGTGCGTAGAGTTTAGTGTGGGCTTTTGTTGGTTGGGCTAATCAGGATGAAAGATGCAATGGAATTTTAAGACACTCAAATCTATAAAATTTTATAAGACAACTTGCTAAACCAGGAATAAACACTTGCACAAGTTTCTTTTCAAGAGAAACTTGATAAACAAAAATTAAAAGATTGATTTGTCGATAAAAAATGTTCTTGCTGGTGTAATCTCTTTGAGGAAAAAAGTATACCAAAGTCAAGTTCTCTCTCTTTCTTTCTTAAGTTGTAATATGTCATCTCAGCCAGCTTTTTATTTTTTGAGTTTTTTCTTAATAGCAGAATGCTACATAATAAATTATCTCAACCTTGTGATTCAACTGAATAAATTGCCTGACTTTGATGTCTATATTTAAGTCAAATTCTTAAGTTAAAATATTTGCTCCTGTAGCTAATTACATCATATTATAAATAACACCACCTAATACATGGCAAATTATGATCGGATATATGAATATGTGATTGATATACTTCTATAATTGATGTGTAATTAGGTGTTACGGGTTAGCTAGGTGTTGTTGATTTATTGCTCTAATCTTGTCCATATATACTCGATTATTGCCTTTCCCAATATATATGATTCTTAGCAAGAAGCTTCCATGATTAAAGAATCCAATAATTATCTATCAAAAAAGTTCAACTGGGATACCTTGCGTGCATGGTTTGGGAAGTATATATATAATATCAATTTGCATGCACAATATCCAAGCCGCAGCCTCCATATAACATATACACTTGCTTTTTGTCTGTGGTGCTTTCAAAAACACAGCCCTCTCCTTCCACCAAGCCCCATTTCAATATAATGGCCACACGTCTCTTAATAAGCAACTCCAATATCGTTGCTCTCAAACAGCACTCAATGATCCCGTTGCCATTTGACCACGCTAAACTCGTTCCCAAGAAAATGAATATAATTATTAATTCACAAAACAACCCTTTGCCCAAGTTCCAAATTGATGAATACAGGACCAGAAAAGCAAAGCAAATAAACAAGGCGTTAGATGAAGCAGTTCCATTACTAATGCAACATCCTGCAGTAGCTGTTCTTCAGGAAGCAATGAGATACACTCTGCTAGCCAGTGGTAAACGTGTATTCGGAACTCTAGGCATTGCTGCATGTGAGTTGGTCGGAGGAAATGAGTCTGTGGCGATCCCACTGGCTTGTGCTGCAGAGATGCTTATGACTATGGCTGTGATGCAAGATGACTTGCCTTGCTTTGACAATGACGATTTTCGAAGAGGCAAGCCAGCAAACCACAAGATTTTCGGTGAAGCATCCACAGTTCTTGCTTGTCAAGCTCTGCTTTGTCTTGCCATTGAGCATATTGCCACCACGACCAAAAATGTTTCGCCTGACCGCCTTCTTCGAGTCATCGTTGATATATGCTCAGCAGTTGGTTCAGAAGGAGTTGCTGCAGGGCAGATCATGGACATTACTAGCGAGGGAAAAGGATTAATTAGCTTGAGTGAATTGCAGCTCATTCATACACACAAATGTGGGAATTTTGTTGAGGCAATCATTGTTTCTGGAGTTGTAATGGGAGGAGGAAATGAACAAGAGATAAAGAGAATAAGCGAGTATGGAAAATGTGTAGGGTTGGCGCATCAAGTGAGGGATGATATTATTGATGCCATTGGGTCACCGGAGAAGATGGGGAAGAAATCTGGCAGGGATATTCTGCGAGAAAAGGCAACATATCCAAAGCTGATGGGTATCGATGGGGCCAACAAGTATGCCATGGAACTGCTGGCTCAAGCAAATCAACAACTTGCCTACTTTGATCCTACAAGAGCTGCCCCGCTATACCATATGGCTGACTTCATCGTTACTCGACAATATTAATTCGGACCGTCGTTTCTTGTGCTAATTTTCATGGTTCAGTGCAATAAGATTTATCTCTTTGGCTGGATTCATACTTTTATCTTCTAGTCCTTCTATTATTATCAAGTATGTCTTTGAGACTAGATATGTCTCTAATTTCATGGTCAACTGAGCTTGCACGTACTCATTAGACTTGTCAGAATTTTTTAATTCTAGCAACTTCCACCTAGTTTGTATAGTATTCTTCGTTTGGATGCTCTCGAGATTAATTCCACATGGTTAATGTTGATTTCACTTTATTGATTTGTTTTTAGGAATTTTTTGATATATTGCTTGTTAATCTTGCTTAATTTAGAAGGATTTAATTTATATTCCTCTTTTTATTTTTTTTTTATTATCTTATTTATATAATAGGTAGGAGTCTAGCCCAACCCCCTCCCACCCCCACCTTCTTTTTTTTTTAATTACTTTTCATGGTTATTTTTGCTTGCTTAGATGTTCCCAAATCTCTATAGTTTTTGGATTTTGTCATTGTCTCGATTCCATAATATCTAATTTGGATACTTTTTAGACATCAATTTTTTCTTTAATTGTTACTATTTACAAAAATCATTACTATCTAGAGTCTATAAGAAATTTATATAAATTTATATAGATTAGGATCTTCTCCTAATTTTTTCTTTCTCAATCCTCCTTGTTTTTCAATGATTGATAAAATATGTATATTCATTAAAAAAGTTGATTTAATTATCACACACTTAATCAATTATTGAAAAATAAGAAGGGTTAGGAGAAAAAAATTAAAAAAAAATCTTTATCCATTTATATAAGAGGTAGGATCCAGCCTAACCTCTCAATTTTATTTTTAAAAAAAATTATATTTCATGGTTGTTTTTGCTTGTTTAGAGGTTCCCACATCTTTATAGTTTTTGAATTTTTGCCATTTGTCTCCTTTCTATAATATCTAATTTAGATACTTCTTAGACATCAAATTTTTCTTTAATTGTTACTATTTACAAAAATCATTACAGTTTGGCGTCTATAAGGAATTTATATACATTTAAGTGCAATTTAAAAGTCTACCAACTATGGCTAAGAAATTTACCTCTATTCCACGTTTTGTGGAAAGAGAAATCCATGACGATTTGTAAGGGAGAAAGCGTCACTTTCCGGTCTCAAAAAGAGAAACAGTTAATGAAAATTTTATTAATTGTGAAATAAAATTGTTAAATACTAAAGTTAATGGTATCTAGAGTAAACGATAATTTGCAATTTCAATAGTGGCTCAAATGAAGATAAACATAATTATAATTATTTATGGGTTATATATGCATGCATGCTGTTTTAATGGAACTTGTAAATCAAAATCATGGATATTTTAAAGTGTAGGAAAGTTTTAAACTGTACTATTTAAATGTTTTAAGTTTTAAACCTTTAAAGTTGTACGGTTTTAAAGTTTTTTCGGATTTTCTAACATTTTAAAATCACATATTAGATTGGACTATATATATGTATTTTGACCCTTTGATGTATGATATTATTTTAAGATTTTAAAATTTTGTTATTTTAAGTCTTTTAATATTTTTTATTTTAATTTGAGTCAATTATGATATATGTATTATATATATATATATATATTTGCACCCTTTGATGTAGGACATTATTTTAGGATTTTAGGATTTTGTTATTTTAAGTCTTTTGATATTTTTTATTTTAATTAAAGTCAATTATGATATGTCTTTTAATATTTTATTTCTATTATAATTGTAATTTTAGTTTTATTATAATAGGGAGGCCTTATTATTTTTTTCATAATTTCAATTATTCAATAAAAAAATTATTCTTTTAAAATGTTCTTTTGAATTATCTATTAAAATATTTGTTATAAAATTTTTTAGATTATAGCGTCGTTTAATCTTACTACTTAACGCATTATTAAAAGAAGTGGTTTAGAATAAAACGGATTTAATGTTTATTTATCTTATTAATTCACTTTCAATAACCCCTGTCGGCTAGTATCAAAGTGGTTATGTGTCAATCATACAACTATCTTAGCCACCTAATCACCCACCGAATCCATCACAAAAAAAAAAAAAACCAAAATTTTTAATCTTGGCTGCCACGCCCATCACCATAGTTGCCGCCATTACATCCAACACCAAACGCTGGCCTCCATTGACCAAAAATCGTCCAACCTCTGCGTGAACCAGGCGCATAGCCACAGTGAAAGCAACCCAAACATATGAGCCGCCACCCTAAAATACGTTACCTATAGCCTTCACCATTGTCGATCTCCACTGCCGTCACGATCGTTAGCCCCTGCCTAACAAAATCCTACTAACCACTATCTTAACCTCTGCCATAAACCACTGCACCTACGAGTTTTATGGCTCCAATCTACCTCCACCACCGTGAGTTGACCTTCACTGCCACCACTACTACACTCCTTACCATAATATCTACCAGATCTAACATCACCACTTGAAGTCACAGTCGCCAGCTTTCGGCCACACCCGAAAGTTCAGCCTTATATACAGTTTTACCGTTGCCTTATATTTGTTATTGAAATGTTAAAAGGGTCTCAAGTTTCGAAATCTTGATTTGAAGTCCTGAATATTTTCTTTCATGGTTGGATGAGATTGAGGTATATTTTCATATTATGAGAGTGTAAGGTATATTTTCATATTATGAGAGTACCGAAGTATAATCAAATATAATTTTTAGCCTATTTTCTATTAATATGAAGTGATTTAGAATGGTGGACCAAAGTGCAAAGGCGTCGAGCATTTTTTAAGGTCATTTTTAAGGTCATTTAAAATTGGACTGTAGAGTCGTATGAAGCGAATGTTGAGATCAAAATTCATTCATCTTGGTTATTGTTTGGTATGACAAGGTATCAAATTAATTTATGATTATGCATTTGAGTTTCAAAAATTTTATAGATACAAATATTATTATGAACTTGAAGAGCATATAGTTATAAGAGGAATGAATCTCGATCTTAACATTCGGCAAGTTGTTAGCTCATGGCTTATGTGAATTACACTAGATTTTAGAAAGTTAAATTCATTAATTGAAACAACATTACTTTACAATAAAACTTACTGGAAGTGCTTTTTTAAATGTTCTGCATTCTATGGTCTCTTAACTTCTCATCCATCGGTAGGCTAACTTGTATACCCTCGAACCTACCACCGGCAAAACCCTGCAAGGACCTTCCCAATTTGGACCTAGCACCCCTAATTAGGATCATTGGTACTCTGGTTCACTTTTTTAAGCATCCAGTCTCCCATTTTAAATCGTCAGACATGCACATTTTGGTTGTAATATCGGGTCACCTTTTATTAATAGTCTGCTATCTTTTCTGACGACTTTTCCCTCATCTCTTCTAACAAGTCCAGATTTCTACAAATCTGCTCGTTGTTCTGCTTCTCATTAAAATGCTCTATCCGATGAGTGCCTATCTCTATCTCTATTGGAATCATAGTTTTATGCCCAAATGCTAAGGCAAATAGTGTTTCCCCCATGGTGGTCTTGTGTGTGGTTCTATAAGCCCACAATACGCCAAGCAATTCATCAACCCACGCTCTCTTCTGTTCTCCTAACCTGGTTTTTAGAAGTTGTTTTATAGTTTTATTTGCGCTTCTACTTGCCCATTTTCTTGCGGATGTGACGGCAAGCAAAACTTCAACTCTATTTCCATATTTCTGTAAGAGTCTCAGAACTTGTTATTATCAAACTACTTTGTATTATCAGTTACAAGAGCATGGAGGATTTTGTATTTGCATATCACATTGCTCTAAATAAATTTGGTTATTATCCCCATTAGGCAAATGTCCATGGCGAATTTATCACTGTAAGATTCTCTGGTGGTTGAGCTAGGAAGTTAACGAAGCCCTCACAACTCTTGCAACTTTTGGTCTTTTATTGTGCATCTTGGTATATTCTAGGCCAAAACTATCTTTATCTCAGGACTTTAAAAGCTAAAGTCCTTACATTGAAGTAGTTTCTACAAACCCCTTCATGTATCTTTCTAAGCACATAATCTGCTTCCTTTTCATTTAAATAACGTAGCAGTGGTAAAGTGTACCATCATCGATATAATACCCCATCAATCAGCGTGTATCTTGCTGCCTAACACTTAAGCTTCCTTACTTGCTTCTTATTGGGAAGCACTATCCCTTCCATACTATAGGAGATAATCGGGTCCATCCAAATGCCACTTTTGGTTACACTCATTACCTCTGTTTCCTGCTTAACACTGAAGCTGGTTTTGATCTCTACAGGAATTGATTTGGGCATCTTGAGATCTGACACAGCAGCTATTCATACTATTATATCTACAAAAAAATTCTTTGCTCTTAAAACTTGCTCCACCGCCACTGCTCGAGATCTACCAATCAATTGCTTGCCTTGCGTAGATAAGCCTCTATCTTCTCTCATTTCACCTGCAAGCTATCATTGAGGTGATTTGCTACTAACTGAGAATGTGTTCAAACCTTCATTTCTTCTACCTTTAATGTTAGTGAAAGTCTCAATCCCACAATGAAGGCCTTATATTCAACTTAATTGTTGGTACTTTTGAACTCGAGTTTTACTGCGTATGGAATTTCCATACCCTTGAGGCTAAGTAATACCACTCCTACCCCTGCTTCTTGATCTCCATATGATCAATATACTGTAACATTCCAAACTTTGCCAAGAATCTATTCTCTTATCGGTTGCTCATTATCTGCATCTTTATCTACTTCTGTACATTCAGCTATAAAATCTGCTAGAGCCTGCGCTTTAAATATTATTTGAGGTTGATAATTGATGTCAAACTCGCTAAGTTCTATCGACCATTTCACTAGCCGACCAGAGGTCTCTGGCTTGTGTAAGATTTTTCTAAGCGCCTGATCTGTCAACTCAACTATCGAATGCTCTTGGAAATAAGGCATTAATTTTTTAGCAGCTGTTACTACGGCAAGTGCTCACTTTTCCACTTGTGGATATTTAGTTTCCACTTCCAGCAAAGCTTTACTGTGTAGTACATCGGATGTTGAACCCTCGATTCTTTTTTTATCAAGATCAAACTTGTAGCTCACTGTGACACGGCCAAGTACAAGTACAATACTTCTTCTGCTCATAGCGTTGATAGCAGCGGGGACTTAAGCAGATAATCCTTTAATTGTTGAAACACTGCCTCACATTCTGGTGTCAATTTTGTCTTCTTTCTTTTCTTGACCTCCTGAAAAAAGTCATGGCACTTGTCTGTTACATGAGAGACAAACCTATTCAAAACTGCCAACTTGCCCGTGAGACTCTGTATTTCCTTCAAAGTGTGTAGACACTTGATTTCAATAATTACCTTTATCTTTTCTAGGTTAGCTTCAATTCCCCTGTGACTAACCATAAAGCCCAAAAACACACTTCTCTCAGAAGTGTGAAAGTCTCTTCCAAATGCTTAACATGCTCATCTGCATCCTTAGACTTTGAAATCATGACATCCACATAGACCTCCATTGTTTGTCCAATCAGAGGTTTAAAAATATTATTCATCAACCTCTAATATGTTGCTCCTGTATTTTTAGGCCAAAGGGGGTGATCTTGTAATAGCATAAGTCTTGATTGGTGACAAAGGCTGTGCTTTCTTCATCCTACCCAAACATAAGGATTTGGTTATAACTAGAGAATGCATCCATAAAGCTAAGCAGGCTATGTCTGGCTGTGTAATCAACTAACTGGTTTATTTTTTGTAAGGGAAGCTATCTTTGGGGTAAGCTTTGTTCAAGTCTGCAAAATTTACACACATCCTCCACTTGCTATTTGCCTTCTTGACCAAGACCACATTTCAGATCTATTCGAAGTAATTAACTTCCCTTATGAATACTACTTTTAATAGCTTCTCCACATCGTTATTCATGGCGCCATATCTCTCTTAGTTAAAACACCTCCTCTTATGCTTTATCAGCTTTACCTCTTTATTAACTGCTAACTTGTGACATACTACCCTCGGATCAATCACTGGCATGTCATTATAGGACCAGGGGAATACATCTGCATGTGCTCGCAAGCACTTGATCAGACTCCTCCTTACTTCTTCACATACATTCGAGCTAATCTTTAATTTCTTTTCCTGGTCATCTAATCTTATTAAGACTTCCTCCAATTCATCGATAGGCTCTTGTCTGCCCTTCTTGGGATCCCTTATTACATCTAACGACCTCACCTACATATCTCTTTAGCTGCTGTTGTATAACAGTTGTTGTGCAAATTTTATTGAACTCCCAAGCGCACGAATCTATTGAAGTATAGATTAATGGTGATGAGTGTCAATTCCACGAGAAGGTGGATTTTTAATTATGTAGAATTATTCTTATTATTTATTATTTAATGTGCTTTTTGTGAAATTTCATAACTTATTTGATCCTAAGATTGAAATTAAAATGATGAGAATAAATTGGAAATTGATCAATAGAATAAAGTGCTCGGTCTTAGGATTCACATTCAACATTTTACCATATGCTTAGTATTCATTTTTTAGTTCCAATTAATTTATGAGGGGGTAATTCAACTCCTTATATACCTAACTCTAATAAATATGACATCAAGCGCTCATTGTACCAGGAAGAATAATCTTATGTTAAATGTGGTGTTAAGAACACGTTGTGCCAAGTAATAATAATATAACTGTCGACAAGGTGACAAGACTATCCACTAATTAACCTAGATGAATTTTATGTCAATAATAAGTCAAGACCTACCACATAAATTAGAGATAGGTTTTTCTGTAATAAATCTAATGTAAAATACTCACCGTACCAAATAGTAATAATCTTGCACTAAGGAGCTGGTATACCAGTACAATATCTAGACAAAATTATTACTATCTGTCTACAATAAGTCAAAACAATTTAAATAAATTAGATAAAGTAAAAATAAATTAGTTACTCATTAACAAATTAAGCTCATAGATTATATTGAGAATTCACCTTTAACCCAAGCTTGGAAATAAATCAGCTACTTATTTTATAACTAGGGGTAAAATGAGAACTTTATTAAAATACATAGAAAATACAAGATGGAGAAAAAATTATAGAAAATAGAGCCCAAAAATGGATTTAGGGGTGTCAAATTAGGGAGGAGCCCCCTATTTATAGATACAACGAGTAAATCATGGTTATCGGATGAAAACAATTTGAACACCCAGAATTGAGCCATGTGGCACTCTCTGGTTGGTTAAAACATATCACTAGGGCTGTCATTTCATGTATATGCATGTACTGTATGCTCAATTTTTAGTCCACTAATTTTTTGCCACGTCATCGATCAACGCAAAAGTCAACAAGTATGATTCAGTGCATTGCATATATTGTAAGCTCATTTTTCAGTCCAATAGACTCTGCTACATCATCCGTTAATGCCACATCATTGGTCAACAACACCTCAGCAGTCAATGACACCTCAACAGTCAACGCCACATCAGTAGGACTTACTAAAATTTTAAAATTATGATTTTGTCCTTTATATCTTTCCTAATGTTTTCAACTGTTCTAAGTTCAAAAATGCTGTTCATTTTTCTATCCAACTTCTTGTTTATGGAGAAATGGATAAAACACCCATGAAATACATAAAGTATTAAAAATACATATATATAATTAGATATCAAAGGACTTAAAATACATAAATTTGGAGATGTTAGTGAGACTTGGAGTGTAAAATGATGATGTTAGCTCGAGCAGCTTGTTGCAACTCTCTGGTCTTCTTTTACAACCCCCACTACGCCATTCGTTCGGTATTTCAATGTCAAATAATGAGTTGACATTACTAACTGACTGATTTTTATAAATGGCCTTCCCAATATAATCTTGTATGGGCTAATTTCATTTACCACCACAAAGTCTAGCATCATGTTCTTCTCAAAAGGTCTCAAGCTTATGGTAATTGGCAGATTCACGATCCCCAAGGGAGTCAACGTTCTCCACTGAATTCCTTTAAAAAGGTATTTGTGTGCTCAAGCCTTACATCAGTAATCCTCATCTCATCCAGAGTAGATTTAAAGAGTATGTCTACTAAACTTCCTGAGTCCACCAGAATTCTACTGAGTTCCCTATTTATAACATTAGCCTTTATGACTAAGGCATCTTCATGGGGATACAAAACCCACCCCTTCTGCATCATCCTTCATCCACATAATCGATACTTGCCTAGTCTTTGTCCTTTTTGCCACTAGTATGTTAAGTAGAACCTCACGATTACCAAATGCATATATGCTATATTTTTTTCCTAGCTTTATTCGAATCTTATGCTATTACCCTTACAATGGGCCGTTCCCGATCTGCTCTACTAATCTGGTCATCTTCAGTATATTGCTGATCTACCACTAGGTGTCCCGCATAGATGAACTCGTCCAGGTATCGATTTTTCACCAAATCCTTTATCTGGTTCTTTAAATCACGACACTAAGATATCAAATAGCCGTGATCATTGTGGAATTTACAAAATCTACTTCTATCCCTCCTATTTGCTGGTTTAGACATTGGTAGTGGAGGACATAACAAACTTCGTTCTTTCACGACATGAAACATTTTCTCTAGTGGTACTTTTAGAGGAGTATACTATCTGCAAGTAGGACTCTGGTCAATCATCTACATAGTCCTGTCCTTGGAGAAATTGCCTGTAGGTGGGGGTGGCAAGCAGGCAGCTCTATCATGGTTCTGTGAATGCCGGCTCATAAGGGCGTTATGGTGCAGGTTGCTATTGAGTTGATGGTAACTTTTTTTATCTCTACTCGGTAATCCACATAACGGAATGCGACCAATCTAAGGTTAGAACGTCCTTTGATAGTAGTGGTAAAAAGCAACTCAGCTTCCTGCCCCTCTGGCAGACGACGACCCTTAGGCCAGCCTAACTAACCCTCCTCTTTCTTTGACCCTTTTCTCCTTGTGTCTTATTCATTCAATCTACTCGCTTCTCAATTTCGCCGCTTTTTTTTCTTCAATCACAATTTCCTTTGTACCTGCTCATACGCATCAGACTATTAGCAAACCAAGTGACTTCGCAGATTATACCATGGCCTTCCTATTTTAACACCTTCTTTTAGCTCTCTCAGTACCTATGGATGATTGAACGCTCCGAGATCTAGGACCGCTTGATGGTATCTTTTAATAAACTCTCGAAAAGGCTCCTTCTCTCATTGCCTGATCTCAATCAGCTTCATCATATCATCTTCAAGAACTACTACCCCACGAAACTGCTCTACAAATTCTGTGCACATTTGTTCAAAGCTTTGGATACTTCCTAGTAGTCTGTGATACCACTCTCGTGCTCGCTCCTCTAAGATGAGCAAGAAAGCCCTGCATCTCTGCATTGTTGTTAGGCCTTGTACACAGGTTATGTCGTTAAAGCATTCAATATGCACCAGTAGATCATTTTTCCCAGAAAACTTCAAATTAAGAAAATAAAAATCCCTTGAGATTGTGATTTTTATGATTTCCATTGAAAGTAGGGACTCGTTGTCTAACATGATCCTCTAACTCGAAGTTTTCTTATGCCCTTGAATCTCATCAATGGCTTGAGCCAATCTTCGAACCTCTCATTCCAATTCTTCACCATGAGAAGGATTTTCTGCTACTACTTGCACACACTCTTGCTATATATCCAGCAGATGTTGACTTAATTCCCTTTCCTCCAGACTTACATCCACCCTATTCGTGCTTTGTACTCTCTGCACTTGGGCCCCAATTCTCACATCTTACCCAACAGGAATGACTCTACAACTAGACTCATGGATGTCACAACTTGTTCTCATTTGTCCATCATTGAGCTCCTAAAGGATGGCCGTTAGTGTCTCTATTTTCTTTTCCAACCAGTCTATCCTATCTTGCACCGCGCTATCCGGAGCCTTATTTGCCACCTTCCTTAGAGTCACTGACTCTTTTAGACCTGCTCCTCTCATACTACTATCCCTCATTGTCATACTGCCTATATTACTTGTAACAGAAATGAATTTTTACTTGTTTCCCAAAGATGGAGCCAAAATGTTGATACTGAAATATAATCGCTTCTCTCTCGAGCAGATTCTCTAGCCAACACTTGAATTTCTTCAATCCTGGAAGTGAGTGATGTCCTCTAACCTACGCTCACAGAAAAATGTTAGAGCTTACCAGGTATTTTTTCAGCTAAGACCCTCCGATGCTCAAGTCAGTGATCAGATTTAATTTTTAAGAATTTTCTTTTTTAAAAGAAATACAATATAGAGGCTCACTCTTTTTTTCTTTGTTGCATGGTCTCTCTTTTTTTATTTTCTGTATAAAAAAAGTATAACCCATTTTTTCTCTTTTTTCTGAGGTATTTATCTGGGTCTTCTGTTCCTTGCAGTTATTCCCATAATGCACGTTCTTAACTTACCATGTACCCGTCTGTTTTGGGACGGTTATTTAGCCATCATGATAAGAGTTAATTATTCGTAAGAGTTATAACTCCATTCTCGAAGAGAGTCATTTAACCGATTACCATTGTGAACTCAGGCTACCATACTTAAGTTTTGCTCGAAAACTAGTTTATACCTGTCCTTGGTGCCGCCTATAACACGATGAGAGCTTACTTGACTGGCAATGTATATTCTTGCTCTTCCTTAGCTTAGTCTCGAGCATAATGAAAGTTTCTAATTTTGGCTAGCTTAATCTCGAACAGGAGTACCATTATATTGGCGATTAGTGTTTCTACTTTTGGCCGGCTAGACATCGAGCAGGTGTGCTCTTCATTTCCTAAACACAGCCCGACCCAAAAAGCTTATAATCTCAATAACACTAATAGGTTTTGGCCAATTACCACATCCTAAACCTCGGCTAGATCAATAGAGATGCCCTCCTTAGTAACAACATGCCCCAAGGTTGAGCTAGAACTAACACTTCTTGAACTTTGCATAGAGCTTCATTTCTCGGAGTACTTGAAAAACTACTTTTTAATGTTCCTCATGTTCTTCCTTGGTTTTGAAGTACACTAAAATATCATCGACGAAAACAATGACAATTCAATCAAAGAAAGGCTGGAAGACTCTATTCATCAAGTCCATAAAAGTTGTTGGAGTATTGGTTAACCTATACTAAGTTCGGAAAGCTGTCATAAGCACATCCTTATTCTTCACTTTCAGTTGATTGTACCCATACCATAGATCAATTTTAGAGAATATTACTGCACCTTATAGTTGATAAAAAAGATCATCAATGTGGGGAAATGGGTATCTATTCTTGATGGTAACCGAGTTCAATTGTCGGTAATCAATATATAACCGCATAGAACCATCTTTCTTCTTCACAAACAATATTGCAGTTGAATATTTAATTCCTTCAACTCAACATGTGTCATACGATAAGATAAGGTGCTTTAAAGATAGGTGCAGTTTCAGGCAATAAATCAATAGAAAATTTGATTTCTCAATTAGGAGGTAAACCATGTAAATCCTTAAAAAATACATCTGAAAGTCCCTAACCATCTGAATATTCCCAAGGGAAACTCACCATTACTGTCAGTCACTATATAAGCTAAAAAGCCCTCACAATATTTTGCTAACATCTTATTAGCCTTAAGTACACATACAAGTAAATCAATGACTTGAAAGTCAAACTCTCTAATAAGACCAAAACTATGAAACATTGGAATCATTCATACTTATCAATAAAAAAAAAAAAATAATTTTTCCAACATATCTACAATCAACTCCCTATTTTACTTATCATAAATTGCTATAGTCCTAAAAGTGTGTAAGATCTCTATGGAATTTAAATTCTAAACTTGATCATTGACTTAAATGTCTACAGAATCTTATAACCCTTGTTCTAATACTATCTATCATGACCAAACTCAAACATGCCAAGATATTGTCCATTTTGGGTATTAACAAGTCCCACATGGTTTTGTTTCTAGAGTGTCCATAAACCCTAAAACGCGTTTTACTAATTAAAGTGTGGATCACCCCTTATAAGCCCAAAATCTCTCATGTGCTTTGTCAATGTAAGATTTGCCTAGGTTATTATATACAAGCCCCCTTAAGGACTCAGCATCCTTATTGAGGTTTGTCCCACTATCACTCAAGATGACATATATAGTCACTTTGATACCATCTTTCATAACCCAATCTAGACCTAATAAGATATTGTTTGCTTTAAGCCTTAACAAAGGCGCACAGTTTTGTTTTTGAGGCGCTATACACCCCAAAACGCATCTTGCCAATTAAGGTGTGGACCACCCCTTATAAACTCATCATTTATTACGTGCTTTATTGATATGGTATTTCCTTAGAGTGTTACATACACCCCCCTAAAGGACTTAGTGTCCTCGTTGAGGTTTGCCCCACTATCGTTCAAGTGGACATGCGTAGTTGCTCTGATACCATTTGTCATTACCCAACCCAGATTTAACAAGATATTGTCCGCTTTGGGCCTTAACAAGGCCGGTACGAATTTTGTTTTGAGGTGCATAGGAGTCCCAAAAACTAAACTGTCTCAAAGTAGTCACTAAAAGAAAGAAAACATGGGATTAATGCAGGAAACTCCGTATTAAATTTTAGGAAGTAGGATAATTTGTAAGCAACAAATAAATATAATAATAGTGTAATACTTATAATTTAATGATTTATTAAAATTAATCAACCTAACCTAACTTAACATGGCAAAGCATCAAAATCTCAAATAGAGCCTTACATCATTTATAATTTAATAATGAGTGAAGCTATTGGCACCCCATCATTATTCTTATATACCCCCTTCAAATAAAATTACATTTAAAGACAAATAAAAATTAAGCATAAAGACAAATAAAAATTAAGCATACTTAGTTATTTTTAACAATAAATTAATTGCATTTGTAATCTTTATATTTTTTTTTCTACCTGTTACTTGTCATCTAAATAAAATAAATTGCACACATTGACAATAATCTGTTATTATTTTACTATTTCTTACCGATTAAATATTTTTATACTTAAGATAATTTTTAAATTGTAATTTAAAATATGCACGATTTAAGCACATGATTGACATTCAAAAATTTATCACCGAGAAAATTTTTTTAATTTGTGTGTGGAGTAATAACAAGATTGTGAAAAAAAGGAAGGATAATACTAATTTAACAGTACAAAATTTCAATTAAAAACTAGAAGAGTGCATTAAATAAAAGGACATTCTTGAAAATAAATTAAAAATATCTGAAAAAAAGGTTTGATGAGGAGACTAGAGGGGTGCCAATAGTCCACCTCTTTAATAATTTGACTCTTGTTTTGACCTAATTGCAAATTTCAGTTGACACCTCGGGCAGACCCATTACTCCTACACCTACAAATTTTAAATTGCAGTAACGCTTTTGGTCGTCAGGACTTGTCTCGCAAGCACCTTTCCAAGACGCCGGCATGAACAGAATACCCAACATCCGCATCCTTGTCAATTCGGGCAATATAATTTTATTATTATTATTATTGTAATATATGTAGAGAAGCCAATGCACAACTTGTTAATTTACTAGAATTAAAAAAATTCATTTCACTATCAAATTTTTTAAAAAATAATGTCATCTCAATGATATATAGTTTGATAAAAATAAAAAAATAATATATTTAAAAAAATAGACAGATAAATTTGTAACTGTTAATTTTTCATTAATTTTAACAGCGCAAGGTAAAATAAGAAGTTTATAATAAAAAATTAATAACCGAATTTATTTTTGTTTTTCATTTTCTTTTTATTTTTCTTTGGTTCGTTTCTTCTTCTTCTAAATTTTTTTGCTTCTTCTTCTTCATCTTTTTTATTTGTTATCTTCTTCTTCGTTTTTGCTTCTTTTTCTTTTTATTTTTTCTCTTCTGGATCGTCTCTTCTTCTTCTTTTTCTATTTTTCTTTGTTTCTTCTTCTATTTTTCTTTGTTTCTTCTTCTTCATCTTTTCTATTTGTTCTCTTCTGCTTCATTTTTCCTCTATTTTCTTTTTATTTCTTCTTCTTCTTCTTCGCATTATCGATCCTCTTCTTCGTCATCATCTTTTTAATTTGTTGTCACTTCTTTTTCGTTTTTCCTTCATTTTCTTTTTATTTCTTCATCTTCTTCTCAGCATCGATCTTCTTCTTCTGATTCTTCTTCATAGAGTTGTTTCCCCTTTCATTCTTTGTAGGGTCTGGTGTTCTTGTTTAGGGTTTGATTAATTATATGGTTTTTTTTTCAATTTGGTGAATATGTTAACTTTACGATGGAATAAAATAATTTTTAACCCTATTGATTCGTATAAATCAAATTAATCCACACAAAAATTAAAGAAATTAAAATCTGTTAAGATTTTGATGGTTAAACAGATAGGCTTATTTTGTTAATTGGGTGAAGAGGATGGTGATAAGAGAAGAATTTTGTATTGATGAAAATGGATGTTGGATGAGATTTGGTGTATTATTAGTAGGTTATTTGTCATGACTTTGATTTTATAGAAGGTATAAGATGAATTTTGTTCTCATTTTTTTTATCTTTTTCGAATGGGTATACTTATTAGTAACCAAAATTATATAAATAAAATCATAGGATAGAAACGTCATTTCATCAAAAGGCATTAATTCTATTTAATTTAACAGTTTATCATATATCTACTTATTTTTTAAAATTTTATCATTTTTTTATATTTTCCAAAAAATGCATTACCCAGATGATATATTATGGGCATATTGCTACTGTCCAGTACTAATCCATTAATTAGACAATAATATAACACAAAAAAATATATTTGAGTGGTCATATTCTGTCAATTAGAGATGGTAAAATTTAGCTGGATATAGTTATTATCCATCCATGTGTAAATACATAATTATCTAATATGAATTTTTATTCAAAATCTTTATGCATTTTATAATATGAAAAACTAATTAATATGTTTTACATGAAAAATTCTTATTTATTTTTATTTAATTTTCTAAAATGGTTAATATTAAAAGGTAATTAAAATTATTTTCAATATATAGAATAAAATAATAAAACAAAATTATTGCTCTTATTTTTAATAAATTATTAAAAAAAATTACATTAAAAAATATAGATAATCGTTAGCAACCACTACTTCATCGCGGACAATGACATTATTGATTGAAGGAACCATGAAGAATATCATTAGACTCGAAATTGGATAATCTACACAATGGTAGTCTCAATGCAAAAAAATTGATGATATGTAGAGTTGCTCGTGCCTTCAAAAAATGGTTGCAACCATAACTACAGCACAAAATCACAACGAGTTACATTATACCGTCACTTTTTTTTTTTCAATTTGGAGATAGCCAATTTGGTTGTTAGAGGCTGTGATTAGGCAGTCTTGCTATGGTTGTTTGGATTAGAAGGTCCATCCATCACCGACACATAAATTTATCGGACAACGTTGCGAGCATTATATAGCTCATAAAACTTTGAATATGTTGATAGGATTTGTGTTTCTTTCACTCACTTCTATTCTTTGTTGACGGCAACGTTATTGTTATCATCGATGGTGTAATAAATTTTGACAATGTTATTTTGATTTTTCATTTAATTTACAAAACTTAAATATTAATTATAATATTCAATTTTAGTCTCATACACTTAAATATTAATAATAGTCAAGTTCTTGAATGGATAACGAATAAATCAAATTCAGGGTATTTTCTATTTTAGATGGATTTTATTCAATTTATTTAGATCAAATGCTTGGATATCCAACGTTAATGGATTTACTTGCTCTCCCTAGCTGTCAACTTGATTAATAATTGTATTAGGTTTAGTTTTTAAAATTCTTAATATTATAAAATGTTTATGACATGATTAATTATTCAACTAATTATACTAATTGACTTATATTTTAATCAATAGATATGTGTTGAATTTTCATATTTCAAAAAATCATTCATTTTTATTTAAAACAAAATTGATTGGAGTTTAAGAAGATAACACTCCAAAATTTATAAAAAAATATAAAACATATTAAAAATATTTTTTTATTAAAAATTAAAATTTTATTAAATAAGTAACATAACTATGACACAATAGTAAATGGGTCAGTAGGGTTGAAATTCTTTACACAATTAATAAATAGTTGAGGTTTGATTAGCTCAAATTTAATGACATTATATGAACACGATCCGCTAACCCGAATTGCCACCTTTGCTGTTGTCCATGTGCGATGTTAGCAAGAGAGAAGAAAGAATAGTTATTCTATTTTTAAATAGAATAACTATTTAGATTTTTTTTTATCATTCTCTCAATAATCAAATAACTATTTATATTTGTACTAAATAATCAAATAATTGATACTATATTAAATAAATATTATTTTACAAAAAAATAATAGAACATTAACTTTATAGAATATGAAATTAAATTCATTTCATATTTTGTATATTCCATCTACTAGAGATACTAAAATCTCTTGTATTGAAAAAATGGGTACAAGGTTTAAACCTTGTTCACATGGGTGAGAAAAAATTGGTTGTCATTATTTTAAATTTAAAATTCATATTTATATTTATCATTAATTATGGTTAGTAGATAATATACAGAGTTTAGCTATATATAAAATTAATTAATTTATAGTTAATTAATATATATAGTCTAACTATATTTTTAATTAATAATAAAATGTATTAATTTAAATATATATTAATAAATATAAGAATAAGTCATTTAATTGAAAACCTAGTTCAATAGTGTTAAAATTTTAAAATATTGTAGACTTATATATTAAACTTTTAAAACTTTTGATATTTCTTATTTTGTACAAATAACTGGAACTTTAATGTTAAATCCAACGGTGAATTTGAGAAAGATAAAAAAATGGGGTACCAAACCCCATGGGTAATAACATAGCTGGACCCAATTTTATGGTCACTCTCAAGGAAATTTGGATGGTGATCATGATATGCGTGAGTCCACACGGTTTTGAATCTAATCAATCTCTGCAGGCTTTCGACGCACTGCTTCCTATTTTCTCTTTACTTGCATTCAATCCCATTGTATTCAATCCTTTACCATGGCTGTTGGAGAGCTCTTACTCTCAGCTTTCTTTCAGGTGATTTTTGACAGATTGGCTCCCCATGGTGATTTGCTCAACTTTGTTCGTCAACTTGGAGGCGGGGTTGATTCCGAGCTCAAGAAGTGGGAAATCACTTTGAAGATGATTCAGGCAGTTCTCAGCGATGCAGAGGAGAAGCAACTGACGGACCAGGGTGTGAAGATTTGGTTGGACAGTCTCCGGGACTTGGCTTACGATGTTGAGGACATTCTTGATGTGTTTGCCACCAGAGCATTGGAGCACAAGTTGACAGCAGATCATGATCATGAGGCCGGCACTAGCAGATTAGGGAGCCTCGTCCCTGTAGCTTGTTTCCGTTGTTTCAATCGGTATACTGTTAAATTCAATAACAGTATGCGGTCCAGCGTAAAAGATATTACTGGCCGCTTGGAAGAACTATGTAAACAAAGAGTTGAACTAGGATTGCAATTGACTCCTGCCGGGACATCATCAAATTCAGCTGCAAAGCAAAGGCCACCCAGTTCAAGTGTGCCAACTGAACGTGCTGTCTCTGGCAGACACCAAGATAAGGCCAAAATACTTGAAATGGTATCGGCCGATTCCCCAAGTGGTCATGCCAATATTGCTGTAATACCCATCGTCGGCATGGGTGAGTTGGAAAAACAACCCTTGCTCGGGAGGTCTACAATGATAAGGAGCTCGAAAATTTCATGTTCCACATTAAAGCATGGGTTTGCGTCTCTGAAGACTTTGATGTGTTGTGCATTTCAAGGGCACTTCTTGAGTCAATCACCTACTCAACTTGTGATCTCAAGGCTTTAAATGAAGTGCAGGTTCAGTTGAAAAAAGCAGTCGATGGTAAAAAAATCTTTTTGGTCTTAGATGACGTTTGGAACGAGGACTACGGCTTGTGGGAAAAGCTCCACTCATGGGTGCTGCACCAAACAGTAAGATAATTGTCACCACTCGCCATTCACATGTTGCATCTACAATGGAACCAATTCAACAATATAACCTACGGTGCCTGTCAGATGAAGATTGTTGGTCGCTGTTCATGATGCATGCTTTTGTGAGTAGAGATCTTACCGGACAACAAATTTCAGATTTATTCCGTGATAAAGTTGTTGGAAAGTGCAAAGGCTTGCCCCTGGCAGCAAAGACTCTTGGTGGACTTTTACGTTCTAAGAGACATGATGCTTGGGGCGAAATATTGAACAGAAAAATCCTGGATCTACCTCAACAAAATGGCATTCTCCCAGTGTTAAGTTTGAGTTATCACTATCTTCCTTCTCACTTGAAGAGATGTTTTTGTTATTGTGCTATTTTCCCCAAAGATTATGAATTTGAGGAGAAGGAACTTGTTTTCCTATGGATGGCTGAAGGCATCATTCAACAATCAGGAAACAACAAGAAGCAACCGGAAACTCTGGGCCGTGAGTATTTTCATGATCTATTGTCAAGGTCGATACTCCAACCGTCAAGTAGTAACAACTCTAAATTTATCATGCACGATCTTGTTCATGATTTGGCCCAATTGGTTTCTGGACAAACAAGTATTAGATGGGAAGAGGCCAACAAGTCAATCTCTTCTGTACAGAAGTCTCGTTATTTTTCTTATAACTGTAGCGTGAATGATGGCAACAGCATGCTTGAGGTAATGCACGAAGTTCAGCATCTTAGGACATTTCTGCCGGTGTCAGTTTCAAGTTCTGGTGGTTATGACAAGAATGATTTGGTAATTTCTAAATTATTATCAAATCACGGGGAAGGGAAATTGAGGGTATTATCTTTAAGCGGATCTTATATAACTGATTTTCCTGAAGGATCGATGAGTGGTTGGAAACATTTGAGGTATCTCAACCTATCTCACACACGGATTAGAAATTTGCCCAAGTCAACGTGCTCTCTGATTAACTTGCAAATTTTGTTGTTAAGAGATTGTTATTATTTACTGAAGTTACCATCCAAAATAAGAAAGTTGATCAATTTGCGCCATCTTGAGATAGTGGGTGCATATTTAATAAAAGAGATGCCATTTGGAATGAACGAGTTGAAGAATCTTCAGGCACTATCTAATTTTATTGTGGGCACAGATACCAAATCATCCGGCTTGAAAGATCTGAAGAGTTTAGCATTTATTGGTGGAGAACTTTGTATTTCAGGATTAGAGAATGTGATTGACTCATGGGAGGCTAGCGAAGCGATGTTATGCGAGAAGCAGTATCTAGAAGCATTGTCGTTGCAATGGGGGTCTCAATTTGCCCACTCACTAAATGAAAATAGAGAAGAACTTGTACTTGGGAAGCTAAAACCTTGTACAAGTATCAAGAAACTCGCAATCAAGGGCTAGGGTGGCAAAATAATTCCGTCTTGGATTGCAGATCCATCTTTCTACAAGATGGAGGTCCTTGGATTAGAAAATTGTGAAAATTGCACATCCTTGCCATCGTTTGGTTTGTTGAGTTCACTCAAACATCTTACTGTCAAAGGTTTGACGAAACTCAAAAGCATGGTTTATGAAGAGGATTGCTCAAATCCTTTTCAATCACTGGAAACTCTTTGGTTTGAGGATTTGCCGGAATGGGAGTATTGGGACACCAAATTCGAAGAAAATGGCGTTGTTGCAGGATTCTCTAGCCTCCGTAATCTATCAATTTTGAGTTGCCGCAAATTCTCTGGAATATTGCCGATATGCAAGAATTCCCAACTGGAAAGCTTGTGCATCCGTTATTGTGATTCTCTAACATTCATTGCAAGGCAGAAGCTACCTTCAAATCTTAAATGGCTTGAGATAGAGAATTGTGAGAACTTACAGCATTTGGTCTATGGTGAAGAAGATGCTCCTTCTTCGTCTGTGACGTTGAAACACTTGGAGATACGACGTTGCCCCGAGCTGACCAGATTGTCATCAAGAATCCAGCTACTTGAGGCGCTTGAAGAACTCTACATATGGGGCTGTCAAAAGCTAGAGTCAATACCTGATGGCCTGCGCAAGGTACAGAGGATTGATATACAGGCTTGTCCAAGTCTTGTTTCCTTGGCAGAAAGAGGGCTTCCCAACACCGTTTCAAGTGTTCAAATATGGAGTTGTGAGAAGCTTGAAGCCCTGCCCAATGACATGCACGAACTCAACTCTCTTCAACATTTATATATACAGAGATGTCCAAGTATTGTAAGGTTTCCAGAAGAAGGTTTTCCCACCAATCTAGTAGAGCTACAAATTCGAAGGGTGGGTGTGAAAATGTACAAGGCAGTCATCCAGTGGGGGTTGCATAGACTTACCTCTCTTAGACGCCTCTGGATTGAAGGATGTGATGATGACGAAGCAGAGTGTTTTCCAGACGAGGAGGTGGGAATGATGTTGCCCACCTCTCTATCTTATTTGGACATCATAGGATTCCAAAACTTGAAAAACCTATCTTCAAAGGGTTTTCAAAGACTTACCTCTCTTGAATTTCTGTGGATTGAGGATTGCCCGAATCTTACATCATTTCCAGAGGTGGGCCTTCCATCTTCAATTTTGTGGTTAAACATATGGAGCTGTCCAAAGCTAGAAAAAGAGCGGTACAAGATTGCCAACATCCCTCGTGTTTGCATAGATGGAAAATCCGTATGAACTCAGAGAATTCATAGCTCAGATTGATTCCATCTCTTATTGTCGTCTATAACAAACAAGGACTGTTTCATTAATCGACTGCCCTAGCTGGATTGAAAATGCTTCACTTTCGTTTTATTTTCACATTTTAGAATCCTAATTGTAAGTTGATACAATTCATTTCATCCCATGTGTAAGGTGGTTGTTTGTAAATAAAACAAAGAAAGGACAATTTGGTCGGTTCATGCATTTTTTTCAAATTATTTTTTCCAAATTGACAACATTGTGCTTAATATATATGTTACTGCTCTGAAAATATAAGGTTAGTTTTATTCCCATTCTTAATATGTATAATCTTGGAATGAAAGGGGGCAAGGCAATGGTGGTAAGATGTGTTCTCATATTCTTTCTTGCATCTCTATTGTTTTCTTCCTTGAGTAGTACGTCTAGTTAATTGATATCTGCTTTGTTCAGTATGAATTCCAGGAATGGAGTGATGAAATTGATGCTGTCTTGGATTTGAAGAAAATGTGTTTCCTGCAGGACCTTTGACCAAAGATTGCTAGAAGATTAACCATCAGAACAGGTGTAATGCAACATCAAGCTGGGCGATAAAACTGACAGGATCACCAATTTCATCAAGCTGGGCGATAAAACATGCATGGCCCCACTTGCAGGTTAAAAGAAAGTTCGAAACCTTTTGTTTCTATTTGTTTGAACATGCTGACTAACAAGCCTATAAAATGTTCCAAGAGCTCTCTGTGTATGTCATCATTTCGGTTGACTCTTGTTTGATTACCTTTATAAGGTAATGAGGATCAATGGTTGCTTCTGCACCCACGGATGAAAGTCATTTTTTTTTTCCTTTTTTTTTTACCAAACCATGCAAATATGTGTCTTAGCTCATTAATCATTGTGCATCTGAATTGTGTATGGCGAGATTGATTTCCATTTTCCTGTTTAATTCTTGCTAATCTCTATATTCTGATTCAAATCAATTGGTAAAAAAAAAAAAAAAATTGGTTTTATGATCACTGAAAGAAAGAAAATTTGAGGATCAATCCAGGACATTCTAGTATTAAATTCTAAGGAAGCAGCATAACTTAAACCCAACAACCAAGCAGAGCAATAGAATAATATTTATAATTTAATAAATTATCAAATTAAACAATGTAGCAAAACATCAAAATCTTAAGCGGGCCCAACTCTTGTATTGTTGTCATTGAAAATGTCAGTTGACACTTGACACCATCAATAATGTTATTAGTAATTGGTAAAGGTGTTTTTGAAATTTTTAATTTATAGAAGACTTTGACTTTGAGAAACGTAGAAAATTGAAATTTAGTAATGTTATGGTCACTCTCAAAGAAATTTCGATGATGCTCGTGATAACGTGGGGTGTTGAATCTCATCAACCTCTGCCGGCTTTTGACGCACTGTTTCCAATTTTCAACAATCATTCAGCAAACCATTTTTCTCTTTATTTGCATCCAATCCCATTTTGATCGTATACTCCTTTTACTTCCCGGTAAACAAAAGTACAAAACTAGACCATGGCTGTTGGAGAGCTATTACTCGCAGCTTTCTTTCAGGTGCTTTTTGACAGATTGGCTCCGCATGGTGAATTGCTCAACTTTGCTCGTCAACTTGGAGGCGGGGTTGATTCCGAGCTCAAGAAGTGGGAAATCACTTTGAAGATGATTCAGGCAGTTCTCAGCGATGCAGAGGAGAAGCAACTGACGGACCAGGGTGTGAAGATTTGGTTGGACAGTCTCCGGGACTTGGCTTACGATGTTGAGGACATTCTTGATGTGTTTGCCACCAGAGCATTGGAGCACAAGTTGACAGCAGATCATGATCATGAGGCCGGCACTAGCAGATTAGGGAGCCTCGTCCCTGTAGCTTGTTTCCGTTGTTTCAATCGGTATACTGTTAAATTCAATAACAGTATGCGGTCCAGCGTAAAAGATATTACTGGCCGCTTGGAAGAACTATGTAAACAAAGAACTGAACTTGGACTGCACCTGACTCCTGCAGGGACATCATCAAATACAGCTGCACAGCGAAGGCCACCCAGTTCAAGTGTGCCAACTGAACGTGCTGTCTTTGGGAGACACCAAGATAAGGCCAAAATACTTGAAATGGTATCGGCCGATTCTCCAAGTGATCATGCCAATATTGCTGTAATACCCATCGTCGGCATGGGTGGGGTTGGAAAAACAACCCTTGCTCGGGAGGTCTACAATGATAAGGAGCTCGAAAATTTCATGTTCGACATTAAAGCATGGGTTTGTGTCTCTGACGACTTTGATGTCTTGAGCATTTCAAGGGAACTTCTTGAGTCAATCACCCACTCGACTTGTGATCTCAAGGCTTTAAATGAAGTGCAGGTTCAGTTGAAAAAAGCAGTCGGTGGTAAAAAAATATTTTTGGTCTTAGATGACGTTTGGAACGAGGACTACGGCTTGTGGGAAGACCTGAAAGCTCCACTCATGGGTGCTGCACCAAACAGTAAGATAATTGTCACCACTCGCCATTCACATGTTGCATCGACAATGGAACCAATTCAACAATATAACCTCCGGTGCCTGTCAGATGAAGATTGTTGGTCCCTGTTCATGATGCACGCGTTTGTGAGTAGAGATCTTACTGCACAACAAATTTCAGATTTATTCCGTGACAGAGTTGTTGGAAAGTGCAGAGGCTTGCCACTAGCAGCAAAGGCTCTTGGGGGATTTTTACGTTCTAAGAGACATGATGCTTGGGACGAAATATTGAACAGAAAAATCCTGGATCTACCTCAACAAAATGGCATTCTCCCAGTGTTAAGTTTGAGTTACCACTATCTTCCTTCTCACTTGAAGAGATGTTTTTGTTATTGTGCTATTTTCCCCAAAGATTATGAATTTGAGGAGAAGGAACTTGTTTTCCTATGGATGGCTGAAGGCATCATTCAACAATCAGGAAACAACAAGAAGCAACCGGAAGTTCTGGGTCGTGAGTATTTTCATGATCTGTTGTCGAGGTCAATACTCCAACCGTCAAGTACTAACAACTCTAAATTTGTCATGCACGACCTTGTTCATGATTTGGCCCAATTGGTTTCTGGACAAACAAGTTTTAGATGGGAAGAGGCCAACAAGTCAGTCTCCTCTGTACACAGGTCTCGTCACTTTTCTTATGACTGTAGTGTGAATGATGGCAACAGCATGCTTGAGGTAATGCATGAAGTTAAGCATCTTAGGACATTTCTGCCGGTGTCAGTTTCAAGTTCTGGTGGGTATGACGAGAATGATTTGGGTTTTTCTAATTTATTATCAAAGCATGGGAAATTGAGGGTTTTATCTTTAAGCAGATCTTATATCACCGGATTTCCTAAAAGATCGATGAGTGGTTGGAAACATTTGAGGTATCTCAACCTTTCTCACACATGGATTAGAAAATTGCCCAAATCAACGTGCTCTCTGATTAACTTGCAAATTTTGTTGTTAAGAGATTGTTATTGTTTACTAAAGTTACCATCCAAAATGAAAAAGTTGATCAATTTGCGCCATCTTGATATAATGGGTGCATATTTAATAAAAGAGATGCCATTTGGAATGAAGGAGTTGAAGAATCTTCAGGCACTATCTAATTTTATTGTGGGCATGGGTACCCGATCATCTGGCTTGAAAGATCTGAAGAGTTTAACATTTCTCGGTGGAGAACTTTGTATTTCGAGATTAGAAAATGTGACTATCTCACGGGAGGCAAGCGAAGCAATATTATGCGAGAAGCAGAATCTAGAAGCATTGTCATTGCAATGGGGGTCTACGTTTGACAACTCGCGAAGTGAGGATAAAGAAGAACTTGTACTTGGCATGCTAAAACCTTGTACAAATATCAAGAAACTCACAATCAACGGCTATGGTGGCAAAAGATTTCCTTCTTGGATAGGAGATCCATCTTATTCCATGATGGAGGTCCTTAGATTAGAAAATTGTGAAAACTGCACATATTTGACATCGACCGTGTTGTGGAGTTCATCTCTTAAAATGCTTGAGATCCATAATTGTAATAACTTGCAGCATTTGGTAGATGGTGAAGAGGATGCTTCTGCTACTGCTGCTTCTTCTTTATCTTCCTTATCGTTTAAAGCAAACAATCTACAGCTGGAAAGCCTGCGTATCAGCAACTGTGATTCTCTGACATTCATTGCAAGACGGAAACTGCCTTCATCTCTTAAAAGGCTTAAGATAGCTAATTGTGAGAACTTGCAGCATTTGGTCGATGGTGAAGAGGATGCTTCTGTTGCTTCTTCTTCATCGTTTATTGGCAACAATTCACAGCTGGAAAGGTTAATAATCAGTGGTTGTGATTCTCTATCATTCGTTGCAAGACGGAAGCTACCTTCATCTCTTACAAGGCTTGAGATAGAGAATTGTAGGAACTTACAGCATTTGGTCTGTGGTGAAGAAGATGATCCTTATTCATCAGTGACGCTCAAGCGCCTGGGGATAAGGCATTGCCCCGAGCTCACCTGTTTATCCTCAGGAATCCGGCTTCTTGAGGCACTTGAAGAACTCTACATATGCGATTGTCAAAAGCTGGAGTCAATACCTGATGGCCTGCGCAATGTACAGAGGATTGATATACAGGCTTGTCCAAGTCTTGTTTCCTTGGCAGAAAGAGGGCTTCCCAACACCATTTCAAGTGTTAAGATATGGAGTTGTGAGAAGCTTGAAGCTCTGCCCAGTGACATGCACGAACTCCACTCTCTTCAGCATTTTTACATACAGAGATGTCCAAGTATTGTACGGTTTCCAGAAGAAGGTTTTCCCACCAATCTAATAGAGCTACAAATTATAAGAGTTGGTGTGAAAATGTACAAGGCAGTCATCCAGTGGGGGTTACACAGGCTTACTTCTCTTAGACGCCTCTGGATTGAAGGATGTGATGACGACGAAGCAGAGTGTTTTCCAGATGAGGAGATGGGAATGATGTTGCCCACCTCTCTATCTTATTTGAACATCATAGGATTCCAAAACTTGAAAAACCTATCTTCAAAGGGTTTTCAAAGACTTACCTCTCTTGAATTTCTGTGGATTGAGGATTGCCCGAATCTTACATCATTTCCAGAGGTGGGCCTTCCATCTTCAATTTTGTGGTTAAACATATGGAGCTGTCCAAAGCTAGAAAAAGAGCGGTACAAGATTGCCAACATCCCTCGTGTTTGCATAGATGGAAAATCCGTATGAACTCAGAGAATTCATAGCTCAGATTGATTCCATCTCTTATTGTCGTCTATAACAAACAAGGACTGTTTCATTAATCCACTGCCCTAGCTGGATTGAAAATGCTTCACTTTCGTTTCATTTTCGCATTTTAGAATCCTGATTGTAAGTTGATACAATTCATTTCATCCCATGTGTAAGGTGGTTGTTTGTAAATAAAACAAAGAAAGGACAATTTGGTCGGTTCATGCATTTTTTTCAAATTATTTTTTCCAAATTGACAACATTGTGCTTAATATATATGTTACTGCTCTGAAAATATAAGGTTAGTTTTATTCCCATTCTTAATATGTATAATCTTGGAATGAAAGGGGGCAAGGCAATGGTGGTAAGATGTGTTCTCATCTTCTTTCTTACATCTCTATTGTCTTCTTCCTTGACTAGTACGTCCAGTTAATTGGTATCTGCTTTGTTCAGTAAGAATTCCAGGAATGGAGTGATGAAATTGATGCTGTCTTGGATTTAAAGAAAATGAGTTTCCTGCAGACCTTTGACCAAAGATGGTTAGAAGATTAACCAACAGAACAGGCGTAATGCAACATCAAGCTGGGTGATAAAACTGACAGGATCACCAATGTCATCAACATTGATGTTTGTGATCCAAAAAGGAAGATAATTTGCCTTTGCACATTCATTTTATTACCAATCCTTGCATGTTTCTGCATTTGATTAAACTGAAAGAAATTGCTTTTAGACTGAAGAAGAATAGCAGTAATTCCTAGCCAATGTCTAGTGTTTGGATCTGCAAAAGGAATTAGAGGAACTCAATCTTACTGCTTCTGGTTGTTGACACCTCTGGTGGGAACTGGCTAGTTAAGAATTTGGTGTCACATTCCAACTGCTAGTGTAAGAGAAAAGGAGAGGGTTCAAGGCTGATGGAAAATAGCTTATCTCCTTGGAAAAAGGAAGATGCTTGGAAAAGATATCTTCAGTCTTCAGAAGAAAAATAGAAAATTGTATACCTAATGAGGTAAAAAATTCATAAACCCCAGCTGCCATTCTGCTAACATTTAGTCATTGCCACATACATTTAATTAGAAGGTGTATATGATCTGCCTGCAGGGGCGGAACTATTAGGAGACGGGCAGGGGCTTACCACCGTTAAGGAATTTAAAAAGAAAATTAGTATGTAAATTTTATGTACTAAATTACAAGAGAAATTAAAAATATTTCAATATCTTATAGTCTTTTATATCCTAACTTTTATTGTAAATGATCTAATCATTAACATTACCTCTAAAATCCTACATAGTATTATAATTTTATTACAATTTATCTTTTCTCTTGGGCAGTAACAAATCATAATTCTCGTCTCTTTTCTAGTTTAATATTCAATTCAAAAATCTATTTTTCAACTCCTCTCTAAATTTGTGTGTGTTCCACTCTTTGACAATGTCCTTACAAGACATAAAAATTATCCATTATTGACTTATGAAAGAATAAAATAAATTATTAGTTACCCATTGAGTGTAACTCGACTACTCACAAAAGTGCATTATGCCCACTATCACTTGAGTTCAAGTTATAATGTGAACAAATATTGGTATCCAAATCTTATTTAACTATATAATTTTATATAATACGAGGAAGTTTATTGAAAGATGAACTGATTAACATATTTTCATCTTTTGAAGTACGCGGCCCCTGCAACAAAAGTTTCTAGCTTCCGCCCTTGATCTGCCTTGTTTTTCCTACTTTGATTTTCTTTAGAATTTGGGTACCATCATGTATTTTGATTCTTAAGTTTTATGATTAGTCCCCTGCCTTTAGTTGGAAAGGCCACTGACTTTTTATTTTCCCTAATCAGATACTGAGACAAGCATTTTGATTTTTCGAAGCTGTTGTTTGTTGAGGAAAGTAATACTGATTAAGCATATAAGATGATCAAGCTGCAGTGATTTAATTATTCAGGTTGCTTGTTATGTCAAAGTTAGTTCATTGTTAATTCAACATCATTTGAAGATGTGAATTTGAGCAAATCACATCAAAGTGTTTTGATTTTCCCACTCTTTCACTTGGGAACCATGTAAATCTTTGCCTTTGCTCATTAATCATTACGCTGTTGTAATAAATATAAACTGAATGCTCTTAATCTTACATTTCCAATTAAACACATATTTTAGAAAAAATTTGAGATTTACCTTGATTAGCCATGAATACAAACTTAAAACACGTTATGGAGCTTGTATGGATTGCCAAGAAATTGATCCAAGTGCTACAAAGCTGCTGCCTTCACCTCAGATCGAAATTGCTTGAATGTACTGTGTATATAAACAGTGAAGTCGGGAGAGAAGAGAGAGAGAGAGAGAGGTGCACTGCACTCATTCCCCAGATTTTTCAACAGTTAACTCCCAATGGGCTGAAGTCACTTATATACTGCAGCTGAGTGCAGGGACCCCTCATGTGTTAGTACAAAATTGCTCATCCCATTATAAGTTATAATAACACAATTAAAGGTTATACTTGTCCATAATATACTACCATATAGGTTATGACAAAATCAGACTCATTAACACAATATTTGATCACTTAATACATAAGTCTGTTAAGATTGCTCCTTAATATTTGACATTAGTCACGTATTAATTCGGTAAAGAATAAAACAATTAAAATGATTTATGCTAGTCCACAATATGTGAGAAATAAATCTAACAATCGAATTAATCAATATGCAACTATAGCAAATGTGAGCAATCACCCAAACATCAACAAGTCCAAAATGTGTCACAAGTATCAAATCATGTGTGCACCGACAGGAAGATACCCATAAACACGTAACTAAGTATTAGTATACGAGTATAATAATGAAAATAGCATGGAAATGTGATCAACATGCCTATTTCCATAAGGTCCACATGTCTAGCAAAATGAGACGAAACCAAAATGTCTCATAAACCATCGCTTCTATATAACCATAATGAGACTAGATCAAAATGTCTCAAGAAGCGAGCTTCCATTTTATCATAATGAGACTAGTACCAAAATGTCTCAAGGAAGCCGTGCTTTTATAATCATAATGAGACTGAAACCAAATGTCTTAAGAAAGCACACTGAAGCCAAGCTAAAATACTTCAGTTCAAAATATCCATAATGAGACTAAACCAAATGTCTCGGACCATAATATCCTCACGATATACATAATGCCATATTCAACCAAATGTGTACACAATATATGGCATATCAGTGTTATATAATAATATGCATGCATAATAACAAAATATGAGTAATACAAAATCTCATTTAAGTTGAAACACATAATACAAATCAGAACTCTCACTGACTCAACATATAAAAGAGGATTCTAACAATCCCATATGAGTCACATGATCCTTAAACACTTTTGGAGTTAAAGCTTTAGTAAGTGGATCAGCTAACATGAGTTATGTAGGTATATACTCTACTGATACATAAGATAGAGTAATTTTCTCTCTCACAAATAAGTATTTAACATCAATATGCTTGGAGCGTGAGGAACTCCCTGTATTATGAGAAAAAGAAACAGCTGCAGAATTATCACAGTATATCTTTAATGGCCTCGGCACAGCCAACAAAAAATCTAGTCCTGTGATAAAATTCTGCATCCATAAAGCTTGACGTGTAGCCTCAAAACATGCTACATATTCAGCCTTCATTGTTAAAGAAGCTATAAGTGTCTGCTTGACACTCTTCCATGATACAGCTCCTCCTGCCATCATAAAGATATAACCAGATATAGATTTCTTGTCTTCGAGACAGTCTGCGAAATCAGTATCAGAATATCCAACTATATTTAAGTAATCAGATTGCTGATATGTCAATGCAAGGTCTTTAGTAGCTTGTAAATATCTGAGCACTTTCTTTGCAGCCTTCCAGTGTTCAAAACTAAGATTGCTCAAGTATCTTCCAAGTACACCCACTGCAAAAGCAATGTCAGGACGTGTACAAACTTGAGCATACATCAAGCTACCCATAACTGATGCATATGGGACTGTTTGCATTCTAGCTTTATCTACATCATTATCTGGACATTGAGACTTGGAAAGTTTGTCACCCTTTGTTATTGGTGCTTTTCAGGAGCATAAGACTGTAGATTAAACATTTTCAGAACACGATCAATATAGGTCCTTTGAGACAATCCTAGAACTCCTCTAGATCTGTCATGAAGAATCTCTATCCCTAATACATAATAGGCTTCACCGAGATCCTTCATATCAAACTTGTATGACAACATCTGTTTTGTCTCAAGTAAAAAATTAGTGTCACAAGCAGCAAGCAATATATCATCCACATAAAGCACCAAAATGACGTATCTGCTCCCACTGATCTTTAAGTATATACACTGATCAAAAATGTTCTCCTGAAATCCAAAAGAGGTGACAATATCATGAAATTTTAAATACCACTGTCTGGATGCTTGTTTAAGTCCATAAATAAACCTTTTAAGCTTACACACCATGTTTTCTTTGCCAAGCTCAACAAAGCCATCAGGTTGTACCATATACACATCTTCAGACAAGCTTCCATTAAAAAAAACTGTCTTCACATCCATCTGATATAATTCTAAATTAAAATGAGTTACAAATGCCATGATAATACGGAATGAGTCTTTGGTAGAAACAGGAGAGTAGGTTTCTGTATAATCAATACCTTTTCTCTGACTGAAACCATTGGTTACAAGTCTGGCCTTGTATCTTTCCACCTGACCTCTGGCATCTCTTTTGGTTTTAAAAATTCATTTGCAACTAATTGGCCTGCATCCATCTGGCAATGCAACTAAGTTCCAAACCCTATTGTGATACATGGATGCCATCTCATCCTGCATGGCATGTGTCCAAGATGAAGATTCTGTACAGCTGATGGCTTCCTGAAAGGTAACAGGGTCAGATGATAAATCACCATCAATATCATGTTCCTGCAAGTAAACCACATAATCATCAGAAATTACAGGTCTCCTAACCCTCTCGGATCTTCTCAATCGCACATCAGTAACATCATCCTCCACAGTCATAGGCTCCAAAACATGATAAGGTTCAGGATCAAGAGAATGAATATCAATATGTGGTAATCCCATTGCAGAAACTGGATAAGATGGGACAGGCAAAACCACAAGTTCTTCTCTTAATGTAAGATTGCGAGGCTCAGTACTCCTACTATTCTGATCATTCTCAAAATAAATGGCATGATCAGAATCAATGATTCTGGTAGTATGAGAAGGACAATAAAACCTAAAACCCCTTGAGCCTATACAATAGCCAATAAAATGACCACTAATAGTCTTCGGATCAAGTTTCCTTGATTGTGGATTATAAGGCTTGACTTATGCTCTGCATCCCCAGACATGAAAGTGACGAAGACTAGGTTTCTTTCCTGACCCTAATTGATAAGGAGTTTTGGGCACTGACTTACTGGGTACCTGATTCAAAATATAAGCAGCAATTTTCAAGGCTTCACCCCACAGAAAATCTGGTAAGGTGGAGTTGCTTAACATGCATCACACCATGTCAAGAAGGGTACAGTTTCTTCTTTCTGCAATTCCATTCTGTTCAGGAGTCCCAGGCATTGTGTACTGAGCTTTTATTCCACATTCCTGAAGAAATCTTGCAAAAGGTCCAGGATTATGCCCAGTTTCATCATATCGCCCATAGTATTCACCACCTCTATCTGATCTCACTGATTTAAGCTTTTTACCCTTTTGGAGTTCAACATTAGCCTTAAACACTTGAAAAACAGACAAGGATTCAACCTTTTCAGTAAGAAACTCAACATGACCATAACGAGAAAAGTCATCGATGAATGTGATGAAGTACTTATAACCACCTATAGCAGCAGGAGTGAACGGCCCACAGATGTCTGTATGTATCAACTCCAGAACCTGCTGACTTATCTGAATTCTCTATTTTCTAGTTTTTTCAGTAAATTTGCTTTTGACACAATCAACACAAATGTCAAAATCAGAAAAGTCTAGATTATGGAGAATACTATCTTTAATGAGTCTTTCCATTATCTGTTTGGAAATGTGACATAACCGTTTATGCCACAACATAGAGTAATTTTCATCAACCCTTTTACTATTAGAGCTAACAACAGTCATAACATGAGCATTGGATGATGATTCAGCAGTATAAGGAAATAAATCAATCATATATAAGCCATAATATAGAGTGCCAGAACCAACTAGCTCTGAATTACGGAATAAGTAAACTTTTCTGTCACCAAAATGAAAAGTATAGCCACATCTATCTAAAATAGATACAGATACCAAGTTTCTTCTAATAGAAGGAATATAAGCTGTATTTGATAGATCCAAAAATTGGCCTATCGCTAGGTGTAGTCTGACAACTCCTATGCTTTCAACTTTGGCCTTTACTCCATTGCCCATATGTACAATCAGCTCTCCTTCATTGGGCTCCCTCCTGCTTTTGAATTCCTGTAAGGAATTTGTTATATTAATGGTTGTTGTATCTGATAGATCCAAAAATTGGCCTGTTGTTAGGTGTAGTCTTACAACTCCTATGCTTTCAACTTTGGCCTTTACTCCATTGCCCATATATACAATCAACTCTCCTTCATTAGACTCCCTCCTGCTTTTAAATTCCTGTAAAGAATTTGTTATATTAATGGTTGCACCAGTATCCAACCACCAAGTATTAGAAGGAACATCAACAAGATTGGATTTAAAGGCCACAAAAGCTATATGAATACCTTTCTTTTCCAGCCATGCTTTGAATCCTCTGCATTCAGCTTTCTTATGCCCATATTTCTTACAGAAATGACATTTTCCCTTCAGAAGTGCAACCATAAGTACTAGAAGATTTGCCATGTAAAGTTTTCTTTCCAAAATTCTTCTTCTTAAAAACCTTATTGCTACCCTTTGAAGAACACTTCTTCACACTCCCACTCTCTTGAGTAGTAGCCATCATAGTAGTGTGAAATTTTCCCTTCTTCAATGATTCCTCTTCTTGAACTACATAAGCAGTTAACTCATTGATAGTCCAAGTGTCTCTCTGAGTGTTGTATTGACTTCTCAGATTGCCGAACTGTGATGGAAGAGATTCAAGAATTTGGAATACCAGGTAGTCATCAGGCAAACTGACATCCATGTCTTTCAGCTTCTTATGGTAACTTTTCATTTTCAAAATGTGCTCTCTCACCCTAGAAACACCATCATACTGGGTATTAGCAAGCACTCTCATAAAGTTACCTTTTTAAGCATTGTCTACCTTTTTAAAAGTTCTTCCCACTGCTGCCAAATAATCTTTAGTCTTGTCACATGTAAGGATGCTATCTCTGATCGTTCTATCAATGGTGTATTTCATTGTGTCCATACAGTGTCTATTGGATTCATCCCAAGCCATCCACTTTGCCCTTTTAGTAGCAGTACTCTTATTTGTGGGCTTGGATGGTTCATCAACTCTCAAAGCCAAGTCTCTATTCAATGTAGATAAATAGAACATGACGGATTCACACCAATCCTCATAATTTGTCTCAGTCAAAGTCTTAATGGAGGCATGTGAAAACAAAATCATGCCATAAACAATGATTTCTCCTTTTACAATTCTCCATTAATAACACAATATGTTAGACATCCTTTAACAATAAAGGAGTGCTCTAATCCACAGATAAAACAGACAAGTTGAATATAACACCAACATTGACCTATTACTGATAGGGTAATTAAGTAACTCAGTAGAAAATACCCAACAAATCCCTTTACCCACCCAAGCATCCTACCAATTACTGATTTTATAATTGAAATTATGAAAAATTGCCAAAAATTATGAAAATTTTGGACTTAAATGATGAATTTACAGAATTATAGCCACTGTTTATAATAACAAAACAATAGGCCCTAATTGTAAATAAAATTAAATCACTTTCTAGTCTCTATTATAATTACCCAAAATATAATAGTCTAATATAATATTTAAAGAACAATTCGGCAATATAATTATCCAAATGATAATTATTTGAGTTAAAAAATAATTACTTAAACTATTAGGGATCCAAATGATATTAACCCATGTTGACTTTCAGTCAAGGACCAAAGCAAGAAGTTTGACAAATATGTGGGTTATGATATAAATTTATAACCTATAAGGACCCTAATGATATTTTCACTACACTTCATAACTTCAAGGACCAAAGCGAAACTTTTTAAAAATATTTAGGCTATAATATAAATTTATAAATAATAGGGACCCAAATGATAATTTCACTGCACATGTAGTAGCTACGGTAACTACAGTCACATTTTCTTAAACAACCCGATTTTGGCCACAAAAAAAAATGAAAAAAATATATTTCTACTACTTAAACATCACTCATGCATTATTCAATGACCGTTTATTCAAATATACTCGGAATTAAAAAATTTAAAAATAAAGAAAAATGCCATGTGTGAGTCAAAGCTTGATTCATTACCAAAAATAGCTATAGTTCAATAGAAAATACATAACCATGTACTCTGATACCAATTGTTGTAATAAATACGAACTGAATGCCCTTAATCTTGTATTTCTAATTAAACACATATTTTAGAAAAAATTTGATATTTGCCTTGATTAGCCATGAATCCAAACTTAAAACACGTTATGGAACTTGTATAGATTGCCAAGAAATTGATCCAAGTGCTGCAAAGTTGCTCCCTTCACTTCAGATCGAAATTGCTTGAATGTATTGTGTATATAAACAGTGAAATCAGAGGAGAGAGAGAGAGAGAGAGGTACATTGCACTCATTCCCTAAATTTTTGAATAGAGAGAGGTACATTGCACTCATTCCCCAAATTTTTGAATAGTTAACTCCCAATAGACTGAAGTCATTTATATACTGTAGCTGAATGCAGAGACCACTCATGTGTTAGTATAAAATTATCCATCCTATTATGAGCTATAATAATACAATTAAAGGTTATACTTGTCCATAATATACTACTATATAGGGTATGACAAAATCAAACTCATTAACACAATATTTGATTACTTAATACATGAGTTTGTTAAGATTGCTACTTAATATTTGACATTAGTCACGTATTAATTCGATAAAGAATAAAATAATTAAAATAATTTATATTAGTCCACAATATGTGAGAAATAAATCTAATAATTGCATCTCATTTGTGTTTACTGAGATAGATTTAAAGAACAATTTTTAATTCTTGCTAAAAGATCTATTTAATCTCTATAATCGGATTCAAATCAATTTGTGCAAGACAGGACTTTCAGAATCAGAAAATTTTTTTTTTTATTTTTATGAACGGAAGATTCCATTCATTAGTCCAAATTAAAATAAATAAATGGCCTAAATTTTTTAGATTAAATTATTTGAAATATTGTTTAAGTAATTAAATATTTTCAGAAATCATGGTTTTGTCATGAGCCGATCACAACCGTTAGCGCATCTCGACTTGTCAACTTCGCGTGCAGTGCACGAAGACCAACCAATGAGCTAATTAATACAAACACTGTACCCAAAAATACAAAAGAAATTAAATAAGAAAAAATAAAATAAAAAGATAGAAAAATTCACAGCCACTCCCAGGCTCAGATCCTGCAACTGGTTCATATAGATGACGCGTTGTTTCTCAAGAAAACCAGAAGACGTTATGTCGTCTAGATTCTTAACGTAATGACATGTCGTTTATAGTAAAAAGACATAAGCGACAAGTTATTTAGAATATGCGCCGACGCATGCCACCTGTAAAGGCTGTAATCATAAACCAAATAATGCCAATGAGTGAGAAAAATAAAAATCTATTCCAAGTTCGGGTGGAAAACCGAGTTGTGGCATCTTTTCAAACATTTTTGCAGCCTCAATTTCATGATCTCTCGTTTTGAAAAATAAAATTTAAAGCAATTACCAGGAATGTTTTTTCCATATGAAAGGAAGATCCCATTCATTAGTCCAAATTAAAATACTAATCTAAGAATTATATAATTTAATATATAGTGGTTGTGACAGAGTCATTTGAAGCATATATTATATGTGGTGGAGTCCACAAGTTTTTGACGAGAATCAAAAGCATCAAAATGCCCTTCAATCTTCATTATTATGATTAATTATTCTTATTATTTTGAATAGTTTAATATTTGTTATTTTTATTCAGTGTTGAAATTAATGGCTATTCAGTTTTCATCTATAGAATATAGACATTTCAATTGTTTTTTAATAATAGATGTTTAATGAATAATTATTTAACAAAAATGCTTAATTTCAAGTATGCGCTACATTAGGTACATGTGGGCCAACAATTTAATGAAATTCTAAATTATCACTAAATTGAGATTTGATTGAAAAAAATGACAAGTAAAATTACAACATAAACACAATGTGAAAAAAAAAAATATCATGTGATATTTTGATCCAACTCATATCTTCATGGTACATGAGTTTGTAGATTATATTTATGCTTGTACAAATATTTTGTGCTTCTATTATTACTCCTTTTTATTTAAATTAATGATAGAGATATAAATTATTGCATAATTTTTTTTATATATTTACAAAGTTACATGTTTTTAAATTATTAGTTTGATGATTTAACAAAGTCTTATTTTATTATATATACTAAATTTTACATTTTATCCAACATTTAATATATTGACACACATGAGAATGAACACCGTACACATGAGAAGGTTTGCGAAAGATTTTCTATCCTTCAGTACTCAATACTCATGACAGCGAAGTAAAGTTCTCCTATATTTACAGACATAATATTTTCTAATCATATTAAAAAAAAAAATCAAATCCTAATTTAAGCTGAGATAAATATTTCCTAATTAACCATAATGTAAGCTTATTCAAACGCAATGATTTTATTGGTCCAAATTTAAACAGTAATATCATATTTTAATCATTAAGACAGTCATTTATATCATTATCTCATTAATGTATATGATGGTGTCCACACGGTTTTGATGAGAACCAAAAAAACAATATTTTAATTAATTATTCTTCGAATTTTGTTCTTTTTAATATGTCTTTTACTAATGAGCATCGCAGCATTATCAAAATTTAATATATTTTATGGACTAATCGGTAGTGGAATTAGAATATTCCACATAGTTTCAACACAAATGCAAAGCAAAAATTGTCCACTTGCTGGCAGGCAGAGTCAATTCTGTGTTCTAGTTAATCTATATCGAGTTAGTTCTATTCCCCAATTTTCTGTGTGATCGATACATCAAACACTTATTGGCTTCTGTTTGCTTTTGCTTGCAATCAATTCCATTTTCTTCTTGTGACTGATCCAAAACGAAACCATGGTTGTTGTGGGAGAGTCAATTCGTTTTTGAGAATTTATAGAAACTAATTGGATTATATGTAGTTGCGGTAATCGAGGTACTTTTTTATTTGATTTTTGCTTGCTTTTATTTGCTTTTCATGTGAGTTTAGAAACCTACATGATCAGAGATTTGAAGAAGCATCTGAAGGGATTAATATCCCAAAGCACTAGTTGTTTGACAAACTGTGTGGTACATTGGTTCTAAAGCCTTTACTCTGCAACCTGCGGCAAATCCTGTGTGTACTTGCAATGGATGCATAATGGCTGCAATTACTGTAAACTTTTGCAATTCCCGTTCAATAAGTAAAAACCAATGAGATTTCTAGCCACCTCGATAGCCCCGAGATTAGTTTTGCGGTCACTCAAATCAGCTGAAATGACGAGGCAAATGACAACATCAAGCTGGGCTTGGAGATTAATCACATCAACCATTCGTTTCATCAACCGTGAATGTCATGATGCCTGAAGGGAGAGAATGCCTATCATTGAAGAGGCAAGGAAGCACACCCATACCCAGGCAGCTGTGTAACAGCAGCAACCCAAATTTTATCTCCCGCTGTACCTGTGATCAGATAAATGGCAAAGACATATTCTGAAGAAAATTAGAAGATAAAAGGTTGCCTGAATCTATCTAATCCAGTGGATCATTTAAAGTGTTGGATAATAAAATGTGTAATATTCCCAAGCAATGTGGGTTTCCGGAACCGTTACAAAATTCACTCAAGATTATAATTGTAGAACCGTTACAAAAATTTTTTGCAATTTCATCCATCATGTTGAGAAATTTATTATAGGAAGTGGTTCTTTCTGGCTTCTTTTCATATCCTTGACATCTATATCAAACTATCTCAAAATTTATGGGCTAAATTTCTTTTTCTTCATATGCGTGTATCAGGATTCAAGTACAATATTTGTTGGGACAAAATTTCCATTTCCAGAGATACACATGTATCAGGATTCAAGTTGTGTAAGTCTAGTTTCATTTCCAGAGATCAAAATTTTTCTCAATAATCTGCGGTCTATTAAATTTGGAAATGCCAGTGCTTTAAAATCATTGCCTGAGGAAATTATAGGCAACAATTCACAACTGGAAAGTTTGTATATCAGAGATTGAGATTCTGTAACATTCATTGGAAGAAGCAAGATACGTGAATCTCTTGAAAGGCTTGAGATAGAGAATTGTAAGATCTTGCAGCATTTGGTCGATGGTGGAGGGGATGATACTTCTTATTCTTCATCAGTGAAGCTGAAACACCTGGAGATAAGGCTTTTCCTGGAGCTCACAAGTTTATCATCAGGAATCCTGCTACTTGAGGCGCTTGAATACCTCCACATAAGTAGTTGTCCAAAGCTGAAGTCAATACCCGATGGCCTGCATAATTTACAGAGCATTTGGATAGCCGATTGTGAGAAGCTTGAAGCCCTGCCCCAGTGGCATGGACAAACTCAACTCTCTTGAACATTTTTACTTAAGTGAGTTTCCGAGCATTGTATCTTTTCCAGAAGAAGGCTTTCCCACCAATCTAACAACGCTAGTATTGCAGTTAATGTGAAAATTTATAAGGTACTTATATGTGGATGTGATGAAGCAGAGTGTTGTCCGGAAGAGGAGGTGGGAATGATGTTGGCCACCTCTCTCAGAAACTACTTTATTGTTAGGTTGTCGAAATTGAAATACCTATCTTCAATGGGTTTTCAAAGCCCAACCTCTCTTGAATTTTTGCTGATCATTAAATGCCCAAAGCTTAAAACCTTTCCAGAGGAGGGCCTTGCCCAAAGCTTAAATCCTTTCCAGAGGAGGGCCTTCCAACTTCACTTATGAATTTAAGAATTGAAGCTTGTCCAAGGCTGCAAAAAGAGTGCAAAAGGGATAAAGGAAAAGAGTGGCCCAAGATTGCAAACATTCCTTGCGTTAACATAGATGGCAAATTCGTATAGAGTAACAATCATATTCAGAGGAATAGATTTTATTGCTTCATTCCATCTCCTATCACCTACAACAAACAAGGTCTGGTGCTTTCTGCTGGAATTAGCGCCCATGATGTACTACACTGGCCCAACAAAAAGAAACATTTAAAAACTTATTTTAGATGGAATTTCATATAACTATTATAAGTTTAATTAGACTTTGAGAGTTATGAAGTCTTTTGGTTAACTTTAATTATTTTTATTAGCTTCTATATAAAGACATCTATTGTATCTGAAATAAGAGGATCAGAGATAAAGAAAATACATAGATCGTATTAGAAAATAGAAGGAGTGAAAACGAGAGAGAAAAGATAAATGGCTCTTGCAATGTGATCTGAGGAGATCTTCTTTAATTATGATTATCCTCTAACCATATGTATACAATGGCATGACCATTTTTTATGAGATTATCCTCTGTCTCTACAGTGATATAACCTCGTTGTGATCTGCTTCCATATTTAAGAATCAAAAGGTATGCTTTGGATTTTCTATTAATTGTATGTTCAGATATACATGAAATTCAACATTGGTATTAGAGTATGTGTAGGTTATGTTTTGTTTTGATGTATTTGCATGAGGTATTCCATGTTCTTTGATGATGTATGTGTTTTAGAATCTAAAACACACTTTAATGGTATATAATATATCACTCACTCTTAGGCCTTAATTTTTGGTTTAAAATCACATGAATATATGTAGAATAAATTTAGAATTTTATGTGAATTATATGGCCTAAGTTATGAGAAAACAAAAACACTAATCCTTGAATCCACATGATTGTTTCGCTCATAACTTTTAATATAATTATTTGTTCTCTATAAATTTGATATCATTGGAAAGATAATTCAAAGAGCTTTCCAATGATGTATCATATGAATACTTCCGAGTTATAAGGAGAGAGAATGGACCAATCGAAGTTCTGGTTCAAAATCTAAAAATTTGGTTAATGTAGAAGATGATGAATAGTACAATTATCGCACTCCACTCTCAGGTATGGCGCGTGTAATTCATCTCTACACTATATTAGAAAAATAATTATAGATTCAAACTTAGCACAAAATTTGGAGTCAAAAAGTAGTCATCATGTCACAAAAAAATTACCGAAAAGGAGCAGTGATTCACACTTTCCAGCTATGAGAGTGAGCAAAGGTGAAATGCTTGGTAGCAAAGGAGCAGTGATTCGCACTCCACTCATGGTCAACGCGCCAATGCTTGGTAGCATTTGACCCACTCCCAGAGTGTGAGATGCATGCTCTGTCTTCTCGATCTCAGATTGAGGCGCCGTTTACTGCTACTAACTCAGAATTTTATCATTTTTTATTTTATGGTTTAAAAAGAATTTTTTTTATTTACATTAAATATTTATTTTGAATTAAATGATTTTAAAGAAGTTTTAAATAAAATAAATAAATTAAAAATGGATAAAATTTGGGAAAAATATTTTTTAAATATTTTGAGACATGCTTAACAGTATTGTGCTTTTGTGGGAGCTGCTTCAAGAAGTTGATATATATACCCTCCTAATAAATTATATTAATGAGTTATTTAATATTTGTTGAATATAATGTATGTTATTTGTTTGAAATTAAGCATGATATAATTATTCTTATTAATCCGCGTGATGATTTGTCAATTAAATGTGGTATGTCACATGTAATTATTTTAATGAGAGCACAATAAAATTTCAAAATATATTGGGATTATTAAAGCCTAAAATAGTAATTTGTATGTCTAGGAAAATTTTGTCAAAATGACAATAGGAGTATAAGCAAATTTGGTATTCAAGTGGGACTCTTAGTCCCCACCTCTTTCCTAAGAATTTTCCTGGTACATTATTCACGTAAGCAGATGCATGAAGGCTATTTTATTTCTATTACATTTATAAACTCTTAGTGGGAGTTTTGTTATTATTAAAATTTTGGGAATAAATAATAATATAACTAAATATTTTGTGCAATAAAATAAAATGATGTTAATTTAATGTTTGGAAAGGATGATGATTGGAAGCATCGGCGACCTTTTAATTTTAATCATTATATTAAATTTTCATTAATTTGATTTATGGTTGCAGAAAAAAATATTAAATGTATATGGATTAAATAAAGATTATACTAGCATTAATTGTCTCTTGATTGAATTTATTTTATTTTTGGAATAAGTTGTGTACAAATTAAATCATGAGACTCTAAACAAACACTAATTTTGAGCTAGGGCATACTACTTCTCTTTAGAAAATAAAGGCATTTTATGGGGTTTTACCAAAGCCTAGCATACTCGTATCTTGTTGCTAAGTAACATGCATCATGCCCTTATTAATGAGTCCAAGAAATATTGGGTTGCTCGTATATGAGAGCTTAAATATGCTAGACACATTGCAATTGGTAATGCTACGTCTAGGCAATGAAATGTCCAACCCCAATAGTTGGGACAATATGAGAGTTTATTTAAAACATAACTATAAGGATTTAAAGTCTAGCACCAAGAGGCTGCTAAAACTCTTATTCAAATATGTGTTACTTATATTTAGAAGATGAGCGCCCAGAGGCAACTAATGCTTCCAATTAACTCTATATTACTAAGTCCAATTATAAAACATGAGCACCTAGTGGTAGCTAATGCTTCTAGAAACCTCTATATAATTTATTCTAATTCAAGAAGATAAGTTCTTAAAAGCGGCTAATACTTCGAAAATTAACTTAGCATAAAGGAGTTTGGTTTGCACAAAGCTTCAAGCTTTGAGCATAAGTCATGGGGTAATCTTTCCAATTGGTAGTTCAGGACTTGATCCTAATTCAAGTGACCAAATACTAGGAAACGCCAAATGGGGCAATTTGGAAATAGAAGGACAATAGATGGATGGCTACTCATTAAGAGTTGGAGTTATTTCGCTTGTGATTGCGTTGAGTAGAAATATACTAAGTAGTCATACCATGTGATTGGAGATCACAAAAAGTTTTTGATATTCTTGGTTGTAATTGTAAAAAGAAAAGACAGATACATATGGAGAAATCCTTGTTGCAGAAGTTAAGAGTATAAGCACTTGTAATTTGGTCTTGCTCTTATTTTTTCAATGACAAATATACATCGAAAATTCATTAAAAACTTAAGTCTTTATTATTGACCTTCTAAGATTGGGATATTTATTTTTCAGTATTTGTTTATTCATTTTGAAAAGAGGTTTTATGAAAAGTTGTTCACTATACATCATTTTTTGTAATGATGCACATATTAATATTTGGCATATTATGTTGAGACATATGGCTAAGTTGCCTAGAGAAAGTATTTTGGGCACACTCACCGTATTCATAAAGTGTATGTGTGCAAGCATTTAATATAGGAAAACAATTTGGAAAACCATTTAGCAAAGGAATTAGAGCCAACTATTCATTACGAGTTGTCCATTTTGACACTTGTAGTAAAATGAATGTAAAGGCTACGAATGAAGCCTGTGGTAATTACATTCATATATCTATTCATTTTTCTCCAATCTATTTGATCTCCTATAAATCAGTTGTACTAGGTACATCATATTACTCTTGAATATGGTAAAGATTAAATTTAGATAAACCAAAATATCTTTCTAAGTAATTCTAGGGATTGTATATGAGAAAGATATAGATAGATAACTAATTATTCCTAATTATGCAGTGTTTGAAGTAGCGAAGATTGAGGAAAAAAGATATTATGAGAATTGATAAAGTAATATTAGCGCATAAGCTTCTCTAATATGTTGTTTGGAGATACTTTATTTGATTTCTGCTTAAATACTTAGTTAATTTCTCATATAATGAGTCGCTTATACACCATTCCAAGTTATAGGTAACGAACCTAATATAATTTATGTGCAACCTAGGGTTTGCAATAAAATACATTGAACAAACAAATAAGGCATGTGTTCAATTGTAAATAAATGGTTAAGATAGTGACCGAAAAAGATACCATAAACGTCCAAAATTTTGAATCCCTAAACATTATAGAAGTTGATAAAGATTTATCCTAAATTATTATTTGGATTATTATCTTCATGATATCACTTTTAAATTGAGAATTGAGTATAGATCTGATTTACTTAGAAATCCTGATCTTAGTGGGAGTAAACATTTAATGAGGTGGTTCTTCTAGATAACTCAGTTCAATGAAATAATTAAAAAAGAATGATATATCGTTTTTCAGAGATTGAAAGGAATTTCTTCATAATTATTTCATAATATGATAATGAGCTAATATTATTTTCATAAAGCACTCAATATAAATGCTAAGGAACTATGATTAAAGGCAATGCTTAATAGATAGATTCATTAAATAACAACTATGTTTGGGACATGGTTGGTCAATTGCCAAACAAACCATTGCAAACAATAGAGTTGTGCATGTGTAAGGCGAAATGCACAAGTCAATCATAAGTCTTGATTGATTATTTCAAGTTATACCCAAACGGTGCAAACTAGGAAGAAACTCTTGACTAAAATGTTTCTCTAATACAATTATTTCTGGTCAATGTTACATATGCATATTTTGTCACATCAACAGATGTAATAAATACATCTCAATAAAGAATTGGAAGAAGAAATATACATGTGGAACAACTACTAGGTATTGTTGCTAGATTATTTAAGCGCACAGTTTGCTTGCTCAAAGTAACCTTATTAAAGACTTACGCACATAGTCTGCTTGCTTTAAAAAGTCAAAATATGTCTATGACATCCTCATAATAATGGTATCTTAAATTTCATCAAGTTGTATTTCGTTACAAGTCTTGGATGATTGAAGATAGGCATTGTATTTATGCTTGTAGACAATTTTTTTGGATGATTAGAAATAAAGAAGTTTTTGTCAAAAACCATTGACATCAATCATCCAATGAAATATGGGTAAAGTTGCCTATATTTTAAGAGTTTAAATCTAAATAGAATCTTTTAAGATTATTTCTAACTCTATAGCAAGAGTTATATTTATCTTAGAAATATTCTTAAAAAGATTAAAATGGCAAATTGAAAGTCAGATGGATACTCTCCTAGAAAATGACAAATTCTTAGCTTTGACGTGCCTATTGGACTCTAGAAAATAAGAAATATATGGCTAATGTTCATTGTCTAAATGCTAATAAGAGTTTCAATATACACTGGGATGTACAACACTTGATATATACCATGAGATTAGTAAGAGCTACCAATCTAATTCTATAAAAGTATTGAGTTGCTTAAAAAGGATTTTAGCATACCTTTATGGCACTGTGAACTACTCTTAGTATTGAGAGGAAAATTACACTTAAGTGCCAATAGATTTGACGACTTAGATGAGTGAAAATTGACCTCAAGATAATTGTGCACATTTTTATATATCGTTAGTTCTACTACATGGAGTAGTAAGATAATAAACATGCATACCTTTGTCCATAGTGGGAGCTAAATCTATAGGCATGTTTCAGTGGCTATGTAAGAAATTTCTATTTGGTTATCTGTATTATCTCGAGATTGTCATAAGTACTTAAAGACTATGACGGAAAATGATAAACTAAACAAAAAGATTTCACAAATAGAAGATATTTATATATTACATAATCCAAAACACGTAGAGACATAATGATACAACAACATATTATAGTTTTACTATAGATACAAACAACATAGTATGAATCGCTAGAAAAATATGAGTTGAAATGTTTATTCGTCACAAACATGAATTTATGGGGGATTTGCAGACTTATTGTCACAAATTAAGTTTATTATCACTAGATGTTCTTATGACACCATGTTGTTAATAATAAAGTACTTATTTAGTATTTAAATATAAAGCTAGCATAACCATTCATACAAGGTTGTAAAAAAATATGTAGTCAGGTTGAGACTGACTTTCTTATACGAGTGATTGCCTTAGTTGCTAAGACAAGTAAGCTGGAATGAGACACAAGAATAAGAGAAAATATTAGGTATGTTCTCATGTAGCTTATATCTTGAAAATTTCGCCTTGACTAGGTTAAGTTGAGAACTTGATTAAGCCATATACGAGTTCATTTATTGAGACTTAAATTAGGCACTCAAATGGCGACTAATTTAATATTTGTACAATGAAAAGTTAGACATATGCTTTTTAGTAAAGGAGAATTCACTGTAACGAGTAAATCATACCGCACGTGCTTCTTATGACCAATTAGAAGAATGAATGAAGAAAAGAATTAATGAACCCCTACTTCCTCATTCTGCAAGTTCCTTCGAGATATAATGAGACCTTAGCTAGCATCCTTAGTCACCGTCAACTATATTTAGAGGTGAAAGATTAATGTTTGCTACTTTAGCATGTTATCTATAGTTATGAAGTTATGCAGCTTATGAAATATGTTTAAGAAAGCAATTAGTCTAGAATTTTCAAAATATGAGTAGGATGAAAAAGTTTGTTTTCTTACATCTGACTTATGTATTCATCGGTCGACCAATTGTATAATCCACATGGGGATAGTTATAATTGTGGATACATAGAGCTCATAGAGTCAAGCATATCTTTTATTAAGGGATGAAGTATGCAAGGACCGAAGTAATAAAATAAAGTCTAGGATACATGATGAACAAATATCTAATCCTTATATATGTTACAATTGATTTTTTTGCTATTTAAGCTCTAACTTGTTGTTCATGGGTTACACGTTACATTTGCCAGTAAGATATTGCATTTAGGCTTCGGGCCGAATCACTTTAGTTACTCTGTATATGTGTCATCCCATCAAACGCGAGTGGGAGATATTAGAATTAATGCCCATGATGGGCTGCACCAGCCCAACAAAAAGAAATATCTAGAAGCTTATTTCAGATGGAGTTCTATATGACTATTATAAGTCTAATTGAACTTTGAGATTTATGAAGTCCTTTGGTTGACTTCAATTACTTTTATTAGCTTTTATATAAAAACACCTATTATATCTAAAATAAGGGGATCAGAGATAAAGAAAATATATAGATCGTATTAAAAAATATAGAGAGTAAAAATGAAAGAGAAAAGGCAGAGGACTCTTGTAATGTGATCTGAATGGATCTTCTTTAATTATGATTATCCTCCAACCATATGCATACAGTGGCATAACGATTTTTCATGAGATTATCCTCTATCTCTACAGTGACATAACCTCATTGTGATCTGCTTCCATATTCAAGGATGAAAATGTACGCTTTTGGATTTTCTATTAATTATATGTTGAGATATACACAAAATTCAATACTTTCTTTTATTCACCATGCAATTGTATTATTGTCTAAATTGATGAAAATGCTTCTAACTTTTTAATTTTATCTTAAATTTGAAACTGTGGAGAGAATATAGTTGATCTGTTCAAGTCCTAGATTTTTAATATGCCATTTTTTGTTCTTCTAAAAATTTATTGTTTATATCACATACTAAAAGACATTTTACATCACTTTTTTTTTTAATCAAATAAGGATTGTTAGTATATCATTTTCAACTCAATTATTTTTCTAATCTTATTATTGTGGTTGAAAGGTAACTAAAGAAAATTTGCAAGCTTATCTGTCATAGTTTTAGAGTTCCAAAATTTGAGTATTGTTTTTTTTTCTTTTAAGTCATTGACACTATACATTTTATATCATGGACGTTTATCATTAATTTCATGTCATTTTAATTTCAGATGGATGTGAGTTTCAATTTAAACTAAATTAGGGTATGGCTTTATGGATGTGAGCATACTTGACAAATGATTATAAGAACTGGAGTTAGTGAGTGGTAACTAAAGAAATTTTTAAGCTCTGTGAAATTTCAATATTCGCTATTTTGGATGTCTAATACATTCTTAAGTTCCTTTCATTTATTTTCAGATAAGGGATCCATTTTCTTCTTCAAATATTAGTTGACTGATATTAAGTGGAAGACTAGAGTGGGTTTTGTTTTATTTGTGCTTATTCCTTCTCCGGGTACCTTTAACTTTCTTTCTCAAGAAGAATGTCTAATTAATTTGTCTTTGTTTTGTTCCGGATTGCATGAATGCCGAGAATGGAATGATGAAATCAATGCAGCTTCGGCTTGCTTTTCTTTCTTGGTATTGAAGGTAACTCAATTTAGCTAACAAGCGGAGAACCCATTAGACACAGAATTTAGGGTGTGTCTACCCCATCTATACTTGTTGATTTCAATGATAACAAACTTGATAGATGATTTTTTTCATCTCTGTTCTAGAAGTTATTAGGCTTTTCATCCACTTGACAATAATTAAATGAATTTCTTAGCGCACTAGCATTGTAATAATTGATGCTTCAAATATATTAAACATGGCAAGTTCCATTTGTTACTTTCTAGATTATCAATTAAGTAAGAAAATTCTCCGTGCTAGGAAAACAAAGAGATATCATACTACTTGACTTAAGTTTACAAATTTATTTAATATTCTATCATTAACGTTCACCCATAAGAGTATAAACGTAACACCCTAAACTCACATATGAAAACATAAGAGAAATTTGGAACATAACCTTACATCATTATACTTACCACTATACACCAAAAAAATAATAATCTACCAAATAACCCTTTGAAAAAAAAAATCTTTAAATACAACATGAACTAAAGTAATCCTAAGGTTCTCAGCAAAACTTTTCCCTTCTAAAACCAAAAGCCATATTCCTAATCAATCTGCAAAATGTTAGAGACGAGGGATGAGCTGTTAGCTCAGTAAGTAAATCATTCACAATATTAAAACTATTAATCATAATATATTAAACATTATAATAATCACTTTATCATTAGGCATATAAAAATATTGTAATAAAATTTCGTATAATATATGCAAGCTATTTGAGTTACCAAATAAATTGTAGATTGAGAACTACTGTTGAAAATTAAAATTTTCCAGCACCTGTATTGCAACTTCAAAAAATCATAACAATTTATGCTTTAAGAAATTTTGAAGATGAAATATATCACCTAAAATCTCAAGAAATCTAGTTTAAAACTATATAATTAGTTTCACATGATTCCAGGTAAATCGAGTGATATTCAGTGTAATATCTGCACTGCTCATAGCATCTCAAGATTACTAATAACATATTCTCATCACTCTCAAGAGTTAATTATATGCCAATAATTATAAATGAACCAAGCAGAGCATGTTCAGGGATTAAACAAACAATACCTTAAGAATTTAGCCTCCTCTTAGAGAAACAAAGCCAACCAAAAACAAGGTAAAAGACCTCAAGCAAACTTCTTTCAAAATCAAAAGAAAGCATCACCTTTTTTCCTCTTCTTCTTCCTTTCAATGAAAATATTTTCTCCTCTCTTTTTTTTTTTTTTCCCTAAAGTCATGAAAGCGCAAAGTGGAATAAGGGTTTGGGATTTTTAACATAATAAAAAGAAATTAGTGGTTAAGATATGATTAATATTTCTTTTTTTTTTAACTCAACTTTGGTGACACTCGTATATATAAAAGAAAATCTTTGTTTTAAAATAAAAAAAACAGTGAAAAGGTAAGTATAATCAAATAATGGGTATTACAATTTGCCCCTCCCTTAAAAGAAATTTTGTCCTTGAAATTTAGTACTTTATATTATTCATTGAAAAGTTGGGGGTACTTTTCCTTAATCTCCACTTCTCGTCCCACATGGCTTCCTCCATGGAATGATTCGCCTACAAAACTTTTAATGAAGGAATAGCCATTCTCCTTAAAACTTCTTCCTTCCTGTCTAGGATATCCATCAATTCCTCTTTATATGTCATATTGTTTGATATTTGGATAGGTTGATAATCCAAAACATGATAAGTATCAGCCATGTGTTTCCCTAATACTGACACATGAAATACATTGTAAAGCCTCGAAAGGCTTGGTAGCAAAGCCACTGTATATGCCATTTTGCCAATCCTCTCCAGGATTTCAAAAGGCCCAAAAAACCTAGGACTACTTTTGCTCCTCTTTCCAAATCGAAAAACTCCTTTCTGAGGTAACACTTTCTAGAAAACATAGTCCTCATCTTGAAATTAATCGCATCTGCGTCGATCAGCATAACTCTTCTATCTACTTTGAGCTGTTCGAAGATGCTCTCGTATTAATTCATTCTTATCAGTAGTAATCTTGACTAATTTTAGCCCCAGTAGTTTCTTTTCGCCAATCTCTTCCCAACAAATCGGAAACCTACACTTCCGCCCATACAAGGCTTCAAAAGGTGCCATACCTATGCTAGAATGGAAATTATTATTATAGGCAAACTCTATTAGTAGTTTAAAAAGTCCTTTCTGACTGTCCTTTCTTTTTAATTACCTCATAAACCCAATACACAAGCTTGTAACATGTCCTCAAGAGTTTAAAAAGTCCTTTCTGACTGTCCATCGATTTGAGAAAGAAAAGCAGTACTAAATTTTAACTTTGTCCTGAACTCACTATGCAAACCACCCTAAAAATTAAAAGTAAATCTTTGATCTCTATCTGAGACAATAGATACTGGCACTTCATGTAATCTCATTTTCTTATCTACAAAAAGCTGCCTCAGCCTCCAAAACTTATTAGTACTCTTCATTGGTAAAAAGTGTGTTGACTTAGTCAATCGGTCTACAATCACCTATATCGAGTTATAACTTTTTCTACCCACTCACAAAATCCATGGTGATATGCTCCCACTTCTATTCTGGAATATGAAGTGACTGAAGAGATCCACAGGGTCTTTAATGCTCAATTTTCACTTATTGACACACCAAGCATTTAGAAACAAAATTAGCAATATCACTCTTCATATTCCTCTACCAGAAATTATACTTTAAGTCCTGATACATTTTAGTGTTCCCAGTATAAGCACTAAAAATTGAATTGTCATCGTCTTGTAAAATCTCATTTTTCAACTCATCCTCAGTTGGTACACAAAGTCTCTACCAAACTAGAGCGCACCATCATCATCTATTCTGAACTTTAAATGTCTAGCCTTTACTGCCTCAGTAATATCTTTGAAATGTGGATCTCCACTCTGTGCAACTTTAATTTTATCAATCAAGTTAGGCTGATCCCTTAAATGGAATAAAATATTAGCTTTTCTATATGTAATATTTTTAATCCCCATCTTCCTTAAATCCTTTAATATATAACACTAAGTAGTAATCATGCATGCCAAGCAATCAAATGACTTTCTACTAAGAGCATTAGCCACCACATTCGCCTTGCCAGGATGATAGTAAATCGAGCAATCGTAGTCTTTTACTAACTCCAGCCATCTTCTCTATCTCAAGTTTAATTCTTTCTGGGTGAACAAATATTTCAAGCTTTTATCATCCGTATGAATTTCGCAAGTTTCACCATAAAGATAATTTCTCCAGATCTTTAAGACAAAGAACATAGCTGCTGGATCTAAGTCGTGAGTTGGATAATTCTATTTATAATTCTTCAATTGTTGAGATGCATATACGATGACCTTACCATGCTGCATTAATACACATCCCATTCCTTTTCTAGAAACATCACTATAAATGACATAGCCACCATCACCAGATGGAACTATCAAAACAGGAGCAGAAATTAATATATTCTTCAATTTTTGTAAGCTCTTCTTACATTTATTTCTCCATTTAAACTTGGAGTCCTTCTTGGTTAACTTGGTTAATGGAGCTGTAAGACTCGAGAATCCATTCACAAACCTTCTATAAAAAGTAGGTAAACCTAAAAAACTTCTTATCTCCTTTTCACTCGTCGATCTTGACCAATTCACCATGGCCTCGACCTTGGCTGGATCAATAGAGATGCCATCGTTAGTAACAACATGCCATAAAAAGACAATTGGATCAAGCCATAACTCACATTTTCAAAACTTTGCATAGAACTTTTCCTTTCAAAGTGTTTGAAGAATCACTCTAAAATGTTCTCTATACTCCTCCATGGTTTTAGAGTACACCAAAATGTGATTAATGAAAAAAATGAAAAAATTGTCAAGATAAAGCTGAAAGACTTTATTAATCAAGTCCATGAAAGCTGCAGGAGCATTAATTAACCCAAATGGCATAACTAGGAACTCATAAAGCCCGTAGCGAGTTCTGAAAGCTGTCTTTGGTACATCTTCACTCTTCACCTTAAGCTGATGATACTCAAAACATAAATTAATCTTAGAGAATACTGCTGCACCATGTAATTGATCAAAAAGGTCATCAATGCGTGGAAGAGGGTATCTGTTCTTGATAGTGACTAAATTCAACTGTCAATAATTAATACATAACTGCATAGAGCCATCATTCTTTTTCACAAGCAACACTGGAGCTCCTTATGGTGATACACTAAGGCGGATCAAACCCTTATCAATAAGTTCCTATAATTGAATTTTTAGTTCTTTTAACTTAACATGTGCCTTTCGGTAAGGTGCCTTTAAAATAGGTGTTGTGTCAACAGCAAATCAATTAAGAATTCGATCTCTCGATCAGGAGGTAAGTCAGGCAAATCCTTTGGAAATAAATCAGGAAACTCTCTTACCACAATAATGTCTTTAAGGGAAACCTCAACATTTCCATCAGTGATTACATAAGCCAGAAACCCCTCACAACCTTTTGTCAACATCTTCTTAGCCTCAAATACAATATCAAACCCCCCTTATTACTTCGTTTGCCTTGAAATTAAAAATCAGCTTCTCCAAGAATTTTAAACACAATCTTTTTAAAGAAGCATTTGACACTAGCATGATAGGGAGCCAACTAATTTATCCTCAAAATAACATCAAAGTCATGCATAACAATTAGTAATAGATCAGCGAAAAGTTCTTTATCACAAACCTAACCAAACAAGACTTATACACCTGATTCATAATCATATTATCACTTATAGGAGTTTCAATAAACAGGTAACATTTGAATGGCTCAATTTTTCTATCCACATGACAAGCAAATATAATAGATACAAAAGAATGAGTTGCACCAGAATCAAGTAACACCCTAGCATCTCTAGAAAACAGATATAGTATACCTATTACAATACCATCAGATGCCTCAGCATCTAGCTCTATCATTATAAAAACTTAGACCTGAGTTCTAGGCTTCTTTGTCTGACAATTCTCTTTTTGAGTATTAGTAGCATTTTTACGTGTCTTAGGACAACTTTTGACCATACGACCAGTCTGCCTACAACCAAAATAAGAACTCGTACATAAAAGACATTCTCTGCAATGCATCCTGCCGCAAAAGTTACATGGAGGAAAATTCTTTTGAAAATAAGAACTATCAGCATTTTCTTGTTACTGATACTTTTTAATGTCTGAGAAATTCTATTGTTTGGGCCTTTACCTTAAGATCCTCCTTGACGAGATTGTTGGTTCTACCGTTCATGCCTTTTTTGCACATCATTTTGTTCTTTATATTCTTTTGTATGAGTCTTTGTATTTGTCTTCATTGTTGAATCAATAAAGCTCATCTAACAGATTTTCCCATGGATGTAAGCTGAGAAACCTTGCATAGCTAAACCACGTTAATTCTTTGGTGTTTTTTTCTTTTTTTGATTCTTATTTTTTGTTGGTTTTTGATTGATTCTTGTTAGGGTATTGGTTAATGAATTGATTTGTTCATTCTTAAGGTTGTGCAACTTGTATTGATTTGATTTGAGATATCTTGGGAAATGATCAGTTTTGTTAATTCTAGAACAAGCTCGTTACAACAATATATTTATTCGATATCAATATTCATTACTCAAGGAGATATGATCATGAATTTGATCATCCCTTGCAAGAACAAAATAAGTTAATCATTTTTCACGAATTACCAAAAACTTATCTTAGTAACTAAAATTATTTTTAAAAGCTTAATATATTTTAGATGGATATTCCTGTTGAAAATAATAAACTTGTTTACAAAATAATAAGGTGTTGAGTTGTACATGCCCCTCCATCATCATGCTCCATTATCATGCTCCATCATCATGCTTCATCATCATGGGTCTACAATGTTGAGTGGAGGTTAGCTTTACACATTTGATGGCATTAAAGGATTCCTTTGGAGCCTGTTAGGTGAGTGAAATATGTTTGGTGTTATGATGAAAGGTTGGTGGAATGTGCTAGGTGATGTGTATTGTTATAATTATGTTTGTGTTTTATTCACTATAAATACCTATACTATTGTGTTGTGAAATATAAGTCTAAGAGTAAGAAAGCATAATAAGTATAACAAAACCCTTGAGAGGGATTTTTGAGAGTGTGTGAATTGTTCTTGTAATGTTCTTGAACTTTCTCTAATAATCTTTGAGTTTCATCCTTCAAATTCTTCAACAAAGTGGTATCAGAGCTAAGTTTGGAGGATAAAATATTTGTGTAGTATATTAAATCGAAGATCTCGACGAGAAGAACACAACGCCGCAAGAATCAGCCTGATCAAAGTTTGGACGAGCCCGGAATCGCCGTCAGAAGTTTGTTGTCCAGAAACTGAGTTGACTATTGACCGTTGACCGTTGACTGTTGACCAAAGTTGACCTGAGACCTCCCAAAGGTTTTTCGACGTTCCGAATTCATTCGTTCATTCAGAATTTCTAAATTCTCACTTGATTTGTGAGATATGGCAAATGGTGGTATGATGTCATTTCAAGTTCCACAATTGAAAATGAGCAAATTTAACAATTGGAGCATCAAAATGAATGCTCTATTGGGTGCACACAATATGTGGGAAGTCGTGAAAAAAGGCTTTATAGTACTAGAAAATGAAGGTACTTTAATTGCGGTAAAAAAGGAGAATTTGAAAGACTTAAAAAAGAAAGAGAACAAAGCAAAGTATCTCATCTTTCAATCATTAGATGAAGATGCTTTTGAAAAGATCGCTGGCGCAACATCCTCAAAAGAAGCATGGGAGAAGTTAGATTCCTCTTACAAAGGAGCAGAACAAGTTAAGAAAGTCTGTCTTCAAACATTAAGAGGTGAATTTGAGTCCTTACACATGAAAGTATCAGAATCAATTTTTGATTACTTTACTAGAGTTGTGATTGTTGCTAATGAATTAAAAAGAAATGGTGAAGAGTTGAGAGAGCTAAGGATTATTGAGAAAATACTTCGATCGGTAGATTCTAAGTTTGACCTCATTGTAGTAACAATAGAGGAGACTAAAGATTTGGAGGCTATAACGATCGAGCAACTTCAAGGAAGGTTGCAAGCTAATGAAGAAAAACTGAAGAAGAAGCAAGTGATCGAAGAACAACTTTTCAAGATGGAAATCAATCCAAAGAAAAGAGAAGAAAGCTTCAGCAACGATAGAAGGCACTATGTCCGAGGAAGAGGCCGAGGACGAGGTAGAGGTCGTGGTCATGGACGAGGCTGGAATTTTAACAACAAAACTCCTTCAATAATGAAAGAGGAGAAAGCTCAAACAGAGGGCGAGGAAGAAACAATCCAAGATCGAGGTATGAAAAATCTCAAGTGCAGTGCTATAATTGCCAAAAGTTTGGGCATTATACTTCAGAGTGCAGAATTCCAAGCAACATAGTGGATGAGAAAGTGAATTATGTTGAAGAGAAGAATGATGGAGATGGCACACTTTTACTAGCATGTAATGACAACAATGGAGGTCAAGAAAATACTTGGTATCTTGACACAGGTGCTAGCAATCACATGAGCGGAAACAGAAGAATTTTTGTGGAGATGAATGAATCAGTGAATGGTAGCGTCCCTTTTGGAGATGATTCAAAAGTACAGTGAAGGAAAAAGGTAACATCATTTTTCGCATAAAAGATGGTAGCCACCGACTAATTTCAAATGTTTACTATGTGCCCAATATGAAAAGCAACATTCTAAGTTTAGGTCAACTTTTAGAAAAAGACTATGATATTCATCTTCAAGATTATAGTCTTTTTTTAAGAGATGACAAAGGAAACCTAATTACAAAAGTGAGAATGTCGAAGAATAGAATGTTTCTTTTAAATATTCAAAATGATGTTGCAAAGTGTCTTAAGGCTTGTCATAAAGATCCAACCTGGATTTGGCATCTTCGATATGGACATCTCAACTTTGGTGGACTAGAGCTACTATCAAGAAAGAATATGGTGAAAGGTCTACCTTCAATCAATCATCCCAATCAAGTTTGTGAAGGATGTTTACTTGGCAAGCAATTTAGAAAGAGTTTTCCAAAGAAGTCAAACTCAAGAGCTCGGAAGCCACTCGAGCTTATTCATACTGATGTGTGTGGTCCATTCAAGCCAACCTCTCTTGGTAAAAGTAACTACTTCCTTCTTTTCATAGATGATTTTTCAAGAAAAACTTGGGTGTATTTTTTAAAGCAGAAATCATAAGTTTTTGAAGTTTTCAAGAAGTTCAAAGCTGCAGTGGAGAAAGAAAGTGGACACAAAATCAAGGCCATGAGATCTGATCGAGGTGGAGAGTTCACTTCCAAAGAATTTGTGAAGTTTTGTGACAAAAATGGAATACGACACCCTTTGACAATTCTGAGATCCCCCCAACAAAATAGTGTTGTAGAAAGAAAGAACAGAACTATCCTCGACATGGCGAGAAGTATGCTTAAGAGCAAAAGACTACCCAAAGAATTTTAGGCTGAAGCTGTTGCTTGTGTAATCTATTTATCCAACCGATCTCCAACAAGAAGTGTGTGGGGCAAGACACCGTAAGAAGCATGGAGTGGAAGAAAGCCTAGCATAACCCATCTGAGAGTTTTTGGAAGCATTGCCCATGTACATGTACCAGACGAGAGAATAGCCAAGCTGGATGATAAAAGTGAGAAGTTCATTTTCATCGGCTATGACATCAATTCTAAAGGATACAAGTTGTACAATCCAGACAACGGAAAGATCGTGATTAGCCGAGATGTAATCTTTGAGGAAGAAGGAGAATGGGATTTTGGCTCTCGTGTGGATGACTTCAATTTTTTTCCTTTTGAAGAAAATGAATAGACAATGAAGGAGCAAGTAGTAGAAGAACAACAAGAGCCAGTTAGTCCACCTATCTCACCAGCATCAACCACACATGGAGATTCACCACCATCTTTCTTAAGTGAAAGAATTGAAGAACGCACGAGGAGTCTTTAAGATCTCTATGAGGTAACTGAGAGACATGGTAATCTCACTCTATTTTGCCTCTTTGCTGATTGTGAGCCAGTTTACTTCGAAGAAGTTGTACAAGATGAAAAATGGAGAATCGCAATGGATGAAGAAATCAAAGCCATAGTGAAGAATGACACTTAGGAACTTACTACACTTCCCAAAGGTTACAAAGCCATCGGTGTCAAATGGGTTTACAAGACGAAGAAAAATGTCAAGGGTGAGATTGAAAGGCACAAGGCGAGGTTAGTTGCAAAAGGCTATAGTCAAAAAGCTGGCATCGACTATAATGAGGTATTTGCTCCTGTAGCTCGAATGGAAACTATAAGACTAATCATTTCTTTAGCAGCTCCAAAACAAGTGGAAGATTCATTAAATGGATGTAAAGTCCGCTTTCTTAAATGGATTTCTCAAAGAAGAAGTCTACATCAAACAACCCATTAGGCTATGTGGTGGAAGGATATGAAGACAAAGATCCGAGATCGAAGAAGGCACTTTATGGGTTAAAGCAAGCACCAAGGGCATGGAATAGCAGAATCGACAAATATTTCAAAGAGAATGGCTTCACCAAATGCCCACATGAACATGCTCTCTACGTCAAAGTCAAAGATGGAGACATCTTGATTGTATACCTGTACGTGGATGATCTCATTTTCACTGAAGCAATCCAAACTTATTTGAAGAGTTTATGAGAGTGATGGTGAAAGAGTTCGAGATGATCGACATTGGACTAATGGCATACTACCCGGCATTGAAGTCAAGCAAAAAGAAGAAGGCATATTCATTTCCCAAGAATGCTATGCAAGGGAAATACTCAAGAAGTTCAAGATGCATGATTGCAAGCTCGTAAGTACGCCAATGGAATGCAGAGTCAAATTGTCCAAACATGACGAAGAAGAAAGAGTTGATCCAACTTTTTTCAAGAGCCTTATTGGAAGTTTGCGTTACTTGCCTTGTACGAGGCCAGACATTCTCTATGCCGTTGGGCTCGTTAGTCGCTATATGGAGAATCCAACAATCAACCATTTTAAAGCTACAAAAAGAATCATTCGCTATATAAAAGGTACAATTGATTTTGGCTTATTATACTCATTCTCTGATGATTACAAGCTTGTTGGATATAGCGATTGGAGTGGAGATTTAGATGATCGAAAGAGTACCTCTGGATTTGTAATCTTCATGGGAAACACTGCTTTCACGTGGATGTCAAAGAAGCAGCCAATTATCACACTTTCCACCTGTGAAGCTGAGTATGTAGCTGCTACTTCAGGTGTTTGCCATGCAATTTGGCTAAGAAATTTGTTGAAGGAGTTGGGTTTGTTCCAAATAGATCCAACTGAGATCTTTGTCAACAACAAGTCTACAATTGCCCTATCAAAGAATCCAGTCTTCCATGATCGAAGTAAGCATATTGACACTCGCTACCATTTCACAAGGGAGTGTATTGAAAGAAAGGATGTACAAATAAAGTATGTCAAATCTCAAGATCAAGCAGCTGATATATTTACTAAGCCATTGAAACAAGAAGATTTTATCAGATTGAGAAATTCATTGGGTGTTATGAAACAATTGGCTGTGGAAATCAAAGAAATTAACGACGAAAATGAAGGAGAACAAGTACAAGTACGAAAAAGAAGATTAAATGCATATTCCTACAGGGCATTGTTTAATCAAAATAAGAAGAATAAAGCCAAAGAACAAGTTGGTGATAATTTCACAGAAACAAGTTTAAGGGGGAGTGTTGAAAAAAATAAACTTGTTTACAAAATAATAAGGTGTTGAGTTGTACATGGCCCTCCATCATCATGCGCCATTATCATGCTCCATCATCATGCTTCATCATTATGGGTCTACAATGTTGAGTGGAGGTTAGCTTTACACATTTGATGCTATTAAAGGATTCCTTTGGAGCATGTTAGGTGAGTGGAATATGTTTAGTTTTATGATGAAAGGTTGGTGGAATGTGCTAGGTGATGTGTATTGTTATGATTATGTTTGTGTTTTATTTACTATAAATACCTATGCTATTGTGTTGTGAAATATAAGTCTAAGAGTAAGAAAGCATAAGAAGTATAACAAAGACCTTAAGAGGGATTTGTGAGAGTGTGTGAATTGTTCTTGTAATGTTCTTGAACTTTCTCTAATAAGCTTTGAGTTTCATCCTTCAAATTCTCCAACAATTCCTACTAATATAGTGTTAATATATAACACCATGGTATAAGTAACAACATTCACTGATATGATTTTGGATTGTACTCAGTAATGGAGTTTCACATTAATAATTTCATTAGAATCCTTGGAGTACAATTGAATATTTAGATAAAGTAAAATGTGTAAAAAAAAATAAAAATAAAACTCTCGTTTCAACTTTTCAAATGTTTGCTTGCTCTTTCAAGATGGAGAAATCACGGAGTACTTGTAGAATAAAACTCAATTTATAGATTAAAAGAAGTTCAAAAGAATTGCTCAAATAGAGAACCAATTAAACAAAAATTAAGTTCATTTATAACCAAATAAGTTATCAGCCAATTCTTATTCATTACTCAGCCAATCAACATTAGAGAGAAAAAAAAGATTTATAATGTGGTTTTAATCAAATGTGAGGTTTTCTGTTTCAAAAGCTTGAAAAAAAAATTATTGTTTCCTAAGATTATCTTAACAAAAACAAAAAAAAAAAAAGGAGTTAAGCTAACAACTAAATTTTTACTTTTGAATAAAATAAGCACAAAAAAAAATCTACTTTCAAGCACAATAATCATATTTTTATTTCATTAAATGAATTTGATAAATGATCTAGAATGCATTCATACTATTGCAACTCAACCGATAACCTACCCCTTAAAATAACATAACATTTAAGAATTAATTAAATAAAAGAGAAAAGAATAATAATATTACGTTAACCTTCAATTATATATATATATATATAATATTACGAGAAATAAAAAGAATAATAAAGCAATTCATTTTAATAAGCTTTTTAGGTCACACATATTTCTCATTTGCAACAATATATTAATATTTGACTCCAAAGTTATAATTTTTCCCTGAAAAGTTCATTTCAAATTAATAATGTTAACTCCAAAGTTATAACGTGCAACTTTTCTGTAAAGCTGAGGAGGCACCATTATAAACATCTGTTCAAATTTCACTACATTTGGAAAGACGAAACTCTAGTGAGACGGTGACCATTTCCCTTTCTAACAAGCCAAAAACAACAAGTACTTTTAAGTAGAAGGTACGGGTACTATAATAATCCAAAATTGAATATTACATTAGATAAATAAATTTCAGAACCAATCACTTGACGAACAAATAAATTAGCTCTAAATAAATACCAGAAATAACATTAACTATGACTCTGAGAATTTATTGTAGCAAATTCTTAAAACTAATCACTCAAATAGAAAATCGTCAGAAAAATTCATTTTCATGAGATACATTTTCAAATCATTAAATATTACCTTCAATGCTTTCACTAAAAAAAAAAAAAATCTTGATCTTCATAACCTATACAATGTAGTGAAAAATAGATAGCTTAATGAACAATTAGAAAGAAAGTATAGATGCCACGGTAGTGCTTTTGGTGAAGCACCACCCCTCTTATGTTCAGGTTAGGCTCTTTCAGATCTTTCCTTCCAAACTCTAATTGAAGTGTCTTAATCTCTGTTTGGAATACGTTTCATTTTCTTGAGTCTTTTGGTACGTAGCATCTAGCCATAAACCCTCTCCTTACCTGACAACACAGATGCTTAATGTTTGTTGAAATAGAAATAAAAGTTTTTGAATAATACCAATTTTATTGAAAGAAAATTGAATGAATAAAACTAGGATTTCGAATCACTTTTATAACAAACCTAAATATCACGAATTTAACAAAGCAAATTCAAATAAAATTCTATAATAAAATTCTCCTATCTGAAATAAGAAAGGCAAAGAAAACGGAAACTAAATCTGAGTTGTAGAAAAAAAGATAAAAATCTTAGAAGAATCAGGAAAAATAGGAAAAAAAATTTTAAAACCTAAAAACAACAAAAAAGGAAAGGGAATTTTTGGATTGAGCACAGATCAAAATGGCTTTGGCGGTTTTGGGTTTTATTTGTCTTGTTGCAAGCTTCGAACGCTGAAAACGGATACCTGTAGCCAAAGTTATACTCTTCAGAAAGTACTCTACTCACGATACACAATATACTACTTCATTACCTATCGTCATCTTATTATAGCACTCAAATAAATGAAATTGTATCTTAATGTGATACCAGACAGGTGGATGCAATAACATTAGTTAACACTCAAAGATCCTAGGAGCATTAAATCAGTACGACATCAAATAATCAACTAGCTTGCATTAACCAATACAAAATAACTGAAAACAAAACAAATTCCATGAAAAATTAATCCAAAAGTCTAAAAAAAATAACTGCTTTTGTATTATGAAAAGAAAAAAGAGAAACATGTCCGCACAATTTAATTTGCTATGAAATATCTGATATGCTTCATCTTTTTTCTCAACCTCACAACTACAATCAAATAGTTTTCAAAGAACCAACTTCGACCTTGTCAATTTAGATTTAGATAAACATATGCAAATCTACAACATTTCTTATGCTAACTATTAAAAGTAATACTTTCCATGGATTTCATAAGTAATAAGAAATTAAAGTTATTTTTCTCTTTTTTTTTTCCCCTTAGGACAGCTCTTGTTCAAACCAAAAACCATGATCTTGAACAGCTTTATAATCGCAACACAATTATCTAGAGGAAGAAATATCAGACAACTCAAATAGTGGTAATAAAAGCATCCTGCACAAGCCAATCAACATTACTAATAGCAATTATTTCCCCCTTTGAATTGGAGATAGGCCACTGAAGCTTGGGCTGCTCATCAGCGCCGCTTGGATTCAACCACTTGAAAGGACGAAAACAACGATTTTTGAGATGACCCGCCCCATTCTCAGAGGCGACATATATTAAGAAACTGAATTCAAACATTAAAATCATCTTATTAATGAGAATTCTACCGAAATTTTGGCAGAACCTCCCCTAAATATATAACATTCCCAAACCTGAAATTATAACACAAGCACTCTCAAATCATTTATTATACATCAAACTACATCAACCCAATCTCATCCAGTAATATATCCAACAATACACACATTTCATAGTTCTTATTCCTAGTATAATTCCAAAATAGGATGATTATACATTAACCAAAAGAAAAATAATTATTTTACGTCCTCTAACAACCTCACGTGGCCAAAATGACTCCAAACTATGTACAGCTGCTGGGTTAATTGTTGTACCTGTAATCTCCTGGGGGGAAAAATATAATAAAATGGAATAAGTATAAAACTCAATGAGTCAGTGAGTAGATAGTAGCTTTTAAATCATAAAATACTTTCAAAAAGAAATGCATCACTTGTATAATTACTTTTCTCAAACAAATATATTTTCATGTAAAAACTCCTTTCATTTCAATCATATTTTGAACATAAATATATTTTCATACTGCGACAAAATCAAGAAAAACATCTTATATTGAAATATCATCTCATATTGAAATATCATTTCGTGCTGAAATATCAAATACTAAATAATACAAATATCCTTAAACAAATACCCAGGGGATAATCTAGTCATATCCGGACCTCAACGGACGGCAATAATGTACTATCTGAGTACCATCATGCCCGGAGCTATACGGATAGACGAAAGGACGTACCATCTCATGCTTATCGGCATAACTCATACCCGGATCTCAACGGACGTACTATGATGCGCTATCTTGCGATATCGTGTCCAGACCACCCGGTCTCATATCTCAATATCTATCTGCATGCATATACCCCAAAAGGGCGAAAGCGCCCAAATACACACAGCCCAAAGGCTATATGTGTGTTCAGACGGGCCCCAAAGGCCTACTATCTCATCTCATCATATCTGGAGGGAACGGGTATTTGCTTTAAAACATTAAATCATGCTTGAAATCAATATATATATACACATTTTAATTCATACTTGAAATCCACATATATACACTTGAAATTATGCTCAAAATCCACATAAAAACACTTTAAATCATGTTCGGAAATCAATCATCTTTTTTACATTTTAAAATCGATACGGAGCATAAATGAATAAATATAAATTAATACAATATTTATATGCAATAAACATTTATTTCAGAAAACCATTTAATGAAAATAATTTGAATATTCATTTCACGAGCAAGCTTTACTATATAAAAATCAGATAATTTTAATATATTCTACTCACAGTGACAAATTTAGACTCGGCTATCACCCAATTCTGTAAGTAGATTCTCGTCCGCAGAACCATCTATTTTACAGAAATGATATAATTACTTCCCATATTTATAATTCGAGCTAATCTCGTAAAAATAACGCTTAAAATTAATATTCGTCCTAACATTACAACTCTCAATTTTTTCCGGCTTACCGTATTAATCCCGTATTCATAATTTACTAATATAATCCAAAATTATACTACCTTCAATTTCATAATTTACTAATTTGCCCTCAACATCATAAAATTATCAATTTACCCTCAATTCAAATTGCAAAAACATCCTCAAAGCTAGAAATTACGAATTACCATCAATACGTGAAATTACCAAAATGCCCCTACGGTCAACGTTGACCGGAATTCACCCAACGATGGTGGGAAAGCTTGGACTAGACACTTCTCGTCGAGGTGATTTCAACGGTGCCGATGGTGGCCTTCCACGCAGGGCGGTGGCACCGGATCGAGCTCGCGAAGCCTCGAAAATTTGGGTGGCCGATCGGCGGCAAAACAGTCTCCTTGGTGCCGGTGGCTGGTCGGGAATGAAAGAGGGCAAGGTGGAGAAAAAAACCCAAGTGGTGGCGTCGCCAAAATCCGGCAAAAACACTGCCAAATCGTGGCCGGTTTGTACGCGAGCTTTGCACTCCCGTTCGGCAGCGTTCTCGATGTTTCTGGATGGCGGGGATGGCAGGGGGACGTTCTCTGTCTCGTAAGCTTCGATTTGATACCAAGCTTGTCCGGTGGAGTGGTTGGAATAAGGAATGATGGCCGGGTCAAATGGGTCAAACACTCTCCTCTCTCTCTCTGTTTGCTCCAAATTCACCCGATTTCCCTTTTAAATACACCCATAAAATATCAACTACACCCCCTCATGATAACACATAGACCCCCTCTTGTTTTAATTATTTACATAAACAAATAAAATAAAATGCATATATTACAATTCTCCCTACTTATAAAAATTTCGTCCTCGAAATTTACATACCATGTATAAACAAATGAGGGTACTGAGCTCGCATCGAGTCCTCGGATTCCCAGGTAGCCTCTTCCTTTGAGTGATTCCTCCACAGCACTTTTACGAAAGTAATGGTTTTTGAACGCAACACCTGGTGTTTTCCCTCTAGTATCTCAATTGGCTCCTCTTCGCAAGTCAAATCATCCTTCAATTGAATCGGTTGCTTCGATAAAACATGACTCGGATCATGCATGTACTTTCGGAGCATTGAAACATGAAACACATTATGTATTCTGGATAATTCAGGTGGTAGTGCTAATCGATAAGCCAATGGACCAATATGCTCTATGAACACTCCTTTCCAAAGAGATATTTGTAAGAACACTCTATCACCAACATTGAATTCCAGTTCCCGCCTACGCTTATCCGCATAACTTTTCTGTCTATCTTGAGCCACTTTTAATCTATCCCGAATAAGTTGTACCCGCTCATTAGTATCCTGAACCAATTCTGGGCCAAATAACTTTCGCTCACCAACTTCATCCCAACATACTGGATTTCTGCATTTCTATCCACAACCACCCAAACACTGTCGTGTCCACACTGGGTACGCAGGAGTCCCAATACAAAGTCCATAATAATATGCTCCCATTTCCACTCAGGAATAGGAAGCGGCTGGGAATACCCTGCAGGTCTCTGATGTTCAGCTTTAACCTGCTGATAAACCAAACATTGAGAAACAAATTTTGCAATCTCTCTTCTCATGCCTTGCCACCAGTAATGGTCCTTTAAGGTATGGTACATCTTCATACTTCCGGGATGCACTGCATAGGCTTAACAATGGGCTTCTTCCATGATATCCTTCTTTAGCTCGTCAATATCCAATACACACAGTCTATTACCCATGACTAAAACTCCATTATCTCTCACCATGAAATCGGTTCGTAAACCTTTTTGCACGTCTTCTATCAACTTCATTAACTAGGGATCCTGTGCTTGCATCCGATAGACTTTGTCAATCAAAGTCGGCCTAACTTGAAAATTAGCTATAAAGCTCCTTAGTTATGGGCATTCAACTCAACTCCCAAAGATCTCAGCTCTATCAATAGAGGTATACTGGCCACTCGCATATGAGCTATAGAACCAGAAGATTTCCTACTCAATGCATCAACCACCACATTCACTTTGCCTGGATGATATTCAATAGTGCATTCATAATCTTTAATTAGCTCCATCCATCTTCTCTGTCTCAAATTTAAGTCTTTCTGTGTAAACAAATACTTGAGACTTTTATGATTAGTGAAAATTTCATAAGTTACCCCTACAAATAATGTCTCCATAATTTGAGTGCAAACACCACCGCTGCCAGCTCTAGGTCATGTGTTGGGTAGTTTTGTTCATACTTCTTAAATTGTCTAGAAGCATAAGCCACTACTTTCCCATGTTGCATTAGCACACAACCCAATCCTTGTCTGGAAGCATCACTGTATACCACAAACCCTTCCTCGCCCGATGGAAGTGTAAGAACTGGTGCTGAGATAAGACTTGTCTTGAGTTCTTGAAAACTCTTTTCACAATCATCATTCCACTGGAACTTAGCATGCTTTCTAGTTAATTGTGTTAGCGGAGTGACAATCTTAGAGAATCCATCTACAAATCAACGATAGTGCCCTGCCAAACCAAGGAAACTCCGAACCTCTGTGACATTTGTAGGTCGTTCCCATTTCACAACTGTTTCAATCTTTTGGGGATCGTCATAAATGCCCTCAGCTGATATCACGTGGCCCAAAAATTTCAATCTGTCCAACCAGAACTCGCACTTACTAAACTTGGCATAAAGCTGTTTTTCTCAAAGTTTGCAGAGCCATCCGCAAGTGATTAGCATGCTCTTCTTCATTTCGGGAATACACCAAAATATCATCGATAAACACAATTATGAATCGATCTAAATACTGGTGAAATACCCTATTCATGAGATCCATAAAAGCTGTTGGAGCGTTAGTCAACCCAAATGACATCACCAAAAACTCGTAATGTCTATATCGGGTTCTGAATGCTGTTTCGGGAACATCGTCTTCTTTAATTCTAAGCTGATGATATCTCGATCGTAAGTCTATCTTAGAAAATACCTTAGCTCCCTAAAGTTGGTCAAACAAGTCATCAATACGCGGAAGTAGATACTTATTGAGTATCGTAACCTTGTTCAACTGCCAATAGTCAATGCAAAGTCTGAGAGTACCATCCTTCTTCTTAACAAAAAAAAACTGGAGCTCCCCAAGGAGAAACACTAGGCCTAACAAACTCTTTATCCACTAATTTCTATAGTTGAACTTTAAGTTTCTTCAATTCTGCTGAGGCCATTCTGTACGGTGTCATAGATATAGGAGATGTTCTAGGAACTAAGTCGATGGAAAACTCAATCTCCCTATCAGGTGGCATCCCTGGCAATTTATCTGGAAATACATCTGGGAACTCTTGGACGATTTGAATATCCTCCAATTTCAACTCTTGAACTTTTGTGTCCACCACATATGCTAAGTAAGTTGAGCATCACTTTTTAAGCAACCGTCTCGCATTAATGGCGTAAATGACACATGAGGGTAAAATTTTGCGCTCCCCACAAAATTTCACCATAGCTTTTCCTAACTTATTAAACACAACTTCTTTCTTGAAACAATCCACCGTAGCATAATGAGATGCATGCCAATCCATACCCAAAATAGCATCAAAATCTCGAATATCAATAACAATCAAATTCGCCTCAAATTCATGTTCACCCATTCTAATCACACAATTCCGATACACACTCTTGGCAAGAAGTGACTCTCTCGTAGGTGTACTAACAATTAATTCACAATTTAGTGGTTCAAGCTCTCGTTCTACATGTTTAACAAACGTACGAGAAACAAAAGAATGTGTAGATCTAGGATCAATAAGAATATGTCCTTCACAGCTAAAGATAGATAATATACACATAATAACATCTGGTGTAGCACTTGCCTCCTGTTGTGTCAAAGCAAAGACTCGAGCCTGAGTATGAGGTCAACCAGGCTGACTTCTCTAAGCTGAAGCAGTCGTCTGACTCTTACCAGTAGATGTAGAATCACCTATCTGCACACCTTTGTGGCCCTGAGTCTGTCTAGGGTAAGGTTGAAATTGAGATGATGTCCCTTGTGCAGGATTGTCACCCTGAGATAAAGTAGGGCAGAATCTCTTGACGTGTCCAGGCTAACCACAACAATAACAAACTTTCTCTCCAACTCGACACTGTCCTTGAAGGTTCTTACCATATACATGGCAAAAATTAGGCTGAGCACCCCTAGAACGATCATCACGACCCCCTTTACTTCTGTTATACTGTCCCTGACTCTTGACATTACTTCCCACCGACTGCTGCATTGAGCCATGGCTGATAGTCTGTCTCGGGTCTCCCCTGATGCTTATACTCTGAATCCTCTGAGTGCCCTCAAAATATCCCGCACCAATGCTTCCTTGCTTAGGTGGTCTACTACTAGAGCCACTATTTGTCCAGCTCTGGCTCCGCTTCTGCTTCAATGCTTGAAGTTTACGTCACTCCGCAATACTGTGCTTAACACTCCTGGCTGCTTCAACTACCTCTGCAAACTCAGTGTATCTCGATGCAGTTACAACAGTACGAATCTCAAATCGAAGACCCTTCTCGAATCGTCTGCATCTCTCTCTCATCACTCACCACAGCCGTAGCAAATCGAGAAAGGTTCATAAACTTCATCTCATACGCTTTCACTGTCGTCGAGCCCTGGACCAATCGCTTGATGTCATGATACAACTCTGGAAAATAATGAGCATAAAATTCCTTACGAAAAATGTCCCAAGTAATGTCGGCATGCCTATGATATCGACGTTCCATAGTCTGCCACCAGAGATAAGCTCTATCCTCAAGTAGAAAAGTGGCAAATGCTAACTTATCCTCCGCTGAGCACTTCATCACTTCAAAAATATGCTCTAGCTTGACAAGCCACGACTTGGCCTCAGGCGGCTCTCCAGTACCATTAAAACTCCTCCCTCCTAAACTTTTCACACGCTCTATAGTGTTAGAACTACCAGCCGGTGATTGAGTTTGATTCTAAATAACAGCAGTCATATTAAAAAACTGAGACGACGCACCCCACTCTCAGAGGCGACTTATATTAAGAAACTGAACTCAAACATTAAAATCATCTTATTAATGAGAATTCTACTGAAATTTTGACAGAACCTTCCCGAAATAAATAACATTCCAAACCTACAACTACAACACAAGCACTCTCAAATCATTTATTATACATCAAATTACATCAACCCAATCTCATCCAGTAACATATCCAACAATACACACATTTCAAAGTTCTTATATCACATTCCTAGTATAATTCCAAAATAAGATGATTATACATTAACCAAAAGAAAAATAATTATTCTACGTCCTCTAACAACCTCACGTGGCCAAAATGACTCTAAACTATGTACAGCTGCTAGGTTAAATGTTGTAGCTATAATCTCCTGGGGGGAAAAAATATAATAAAATTGAATGAGTATAAAACTCAGTGAGCTCAGTGAGTGGATAGTAGCTTTTAAATCATAAAATACTTTCAAAAAGAAATGCATCACTTGTATAATTACTTTTCTCAAACAAATATATTTTCATGTAAAAACTCCTTTCATTTCAATCATATTTTGAACATAAATATATTTACATACTGCCACAAAATCAAGAAAAACATCTCATATTGAAATATCATCTCGTGTTGAAATATCAAATACTAAATAATACAAATATCCTTAAATAAATACCCAGGGGATAATCTAGTCATATCCGGACCTCAACGGACGGCAATAATGTACTATCTGAGTACCATCATGCCCGGAGCTACACGGATAGACGAAAGGACGTACCATCTCTTGCTTACCAGCATAACTCATTCTCGGATCTCAACAGACGTGCTATGATGCGCTATCTTACGACATCGTGTCCGGACCACCTGGTCTCATATCTCAATATCTTTCTGCATGCATATGCCCCCAAAGGGTGAAAGCGCCCAAATACACACAGCCCAAAGGCTATATGTATGTTCAGACGGGCCCCAAAAGCCTACTATCTCATCTCATCATATCTGGAAGGAACGAGTATTTGCTTTAAAACATTAAATCATGCTTGAAATCAATATATATATACACATTTTAATTCATACTTGAAATCCACATATATACACTTGAAATCATGCTCCAAATCCACATATATACACTTGAAATCATGGTCAAACTCCTTATATATACACATTTCAATTTATGCTTAAGATCAAATCATATAATCTTTAAATCATGCTCGAATCCACATAAGAACACTTTAAATCATGTTTGAAAATCAATCATCTTTTTTACATTTTAAAATCGATACGGAGCATAAATGAATAAATATAACTTAAGACAATATTTATATGCAATAAACATTTATTTCAGAAAACCATTTAATGAAAATAATTTAAATATTTATTTCACGAACAAGCTTTACTATATAAAAATCAAATAATTTTAATATATTCTACTAACAGTGGCAAATTCAGACTTGGCTATCACCCAAGTCCGCAGGTAGATTCTTGTCCGCAGATCCTCCTATTTGACAGAAATGATATAATTACTTCCCATATTTATAATTCGAACTAATCTCGCAAAAATAACGCTTAAAATAAATATTCGTCATAACATTACAACTTTTAATTTTCTCGGCTTACCGTATTAATCCCGTATTCATAAGTTACTAATATAATCCGAAATTATACTACCCTCAATTTCATAATTTATTAATTTACCCTCAACATCATAAAATTACAAATTTACCCTCAATTCAGATTGCAAAAACATCCTCAAAGCTAGAAATTACGAATTACCCTCAATACGCGAAATTACCAAAATGCCCCTATGGTCAACGTTGACCAGAATTCTCCCAACGACGGTGGGGAAGCTTGGACTAGACACTTCTCGTCGAGGTGAGTTTAACGGTGCCGGTGGTGGCCTCCTACGCGCGGCAGTGGCACCGGATCGAGCTCTTGAAGCCTCAAAACTTTGGGTGGTCGATCGGCGGCAAAACAGCCTCCTCGGTGCCAGTGGCTGGTCGGGAATGAAAGAGGGCAAGGTGGAGAACAAAACCCAAGTGGTGGCGTCGCCAAAATCTGGCGAAAACATGGCCAAATCGTGGTGGGTTTGTGCGCGAGCTTCGTGCTCCCGTTCGGCAGCGTTCTCGATGTTTTTGGCCGACGGGGATGGCAGGGGGACATTTTCTGTCTCGTAAGCTTCGATTTGATACTAAGCTCGTCTGGTGGAGTGGTCGGAATAGGGAATTACGTCTGGGTCAATTGCACGGGTCTGGGTCGGGTCAAACGGGTCAAACACTCTCCTCTCTCTCTCGCTCCAAATTCACCCGGTTTCCCTTTTAAATACACCCGTAAAATATCAACTATACCCCCTCATGATTAACACATAAACTCCCTATTATTTTAATTATTTACATAAATAAATAAAATAAAATGCATATATAACAATTTTTGCATCAGATGCTCTACCAATTCTTCTACATATGAAGCATAAGACATTAAAGAAAACGTTGATAATAAAAAACTAAATAACAATTCAAAATGTTATATAATTCAAGTTTATTACTAAACTCTAATAAGACAAGAAAAAAAATATTTAAGAACATTAATTGTGAAAAAAAGTGAAATAATGATTCAAAAATATAGATCGTAATGTATAAAGCTACAAAGGAGACCCTAAAGCCTAAAGGATCTGTTTTATGATGAAATTTAAAAAAAAAAAATCAAAATTTATGTTTTCTTTTACATTTTCTGAACAATAACAAAAAAATTTATTTTGAAAACAAGTGTCTATAATAATAATATAAAATATGAAACTTTAAATTATATAAAAAAAATGTTAGAATTAAAAATTTTGAATTGAGGCTTTGAAGGTTAAGTTGATCTTACCGTCACTTGTAGGGTTGAGTGGACACAGGAAATGTATTCGAACTAAAATAAATTACAAAGCTTGAGCAAACATTTTGAAAGACTCCATTGGTTTTGTTTCATTAATTTTGAAAGATACATCCAATACTATTTAGAGTAATATATTATATAATCTTTTCCAAAAAATTTACAATCTATATATACATTATGATCTATATTTTAATGAGATTTTGTATACGTGCACTTTATAGTAGAATCCATAGGTTCTTTGAATATTAACTTTTAAACCTATTCCAGTAAAATGTACAAAGAGATATCGGCGGTATTTTAAATTAATAATATAGTATTATAATTCATTATATTTAGAATTTAAAAAAAGTATAATATTGATAAAGTTATCATACATGTATTCGCTTTACTAAGAATAATAGTAATGGCTAACAAATAAACTTAAGAATAATAGTAAAGGCTAACAAATAAACTTAATGTTAAGAGTTATAGTATCACTAATCTTAATACTATTAATAAAACAATATCATCAAATATTAACACTGTATGTAATCATGTATAAACTCCTAAAACAATTCATAGAAATTTTTGTAACTTCAAATTACTGAGTAAATGAAACCATAAAAAGTAATTTAATTAATTTCATAGAAGTTTGTATGGAATATTTTTAATTAGAGATTCTTATCTTATAGTTGCTCATATTCAGATTTAAATTGTACTATTAATATTAGTCACTAGTACAAATAACATTGAAAACAGTAATATTTTAGGAGTAATTGCAATACTTAGTACTATTAATAATATAATTGCTCGAACCAAGGGTAATTAAGATGAAAAACTATTTTAATTCTCATATTGATATTGGTGGAAATAATAAGAGTTTGAATTCCTTTACGGTGCATTTTGGAGTTGATTTCTTCTAAATACTTGGGAAAAAATTTGACCTGTCATTAATCATATAATTTGACCTGTCATTAATCATATATCTAGACTGCATTGCACCACATAGAGTTGATAAAAAAGACACAAACAGGAAAAAAGAAAAAATAAAGAAGGTTTCAATAATTTTTATATTGTAAAATATTCATAGATTTATGATGTCAAAATAAAAAAGAATATAATTTATTGATGAGCAATTCCATTATCAAAAAAAGATAATTTTGTGGACTTATAATTGATGTAGTTTATGCTAATATAATATTATTCTGATTATTAACGTTACATATTTTAAAATATATTTTCATGTTGAGGGGATTTTTGATAGTCTCCTAAATGAAATGAAGATTTTAATATTTAGTTAAAAGATGAGGGCAGAAGTGATAATTACCCAGATATGTTCAAGAAAGGGGCCATACTATCTTCCAGAGTTTGGAAACTTTTTTTTTTTTTTAATTTTCTTTTCCTATTAGTGTATGGTCGGGATTTATCCGTTTTATTACTTTCTAGTTAATTATCTACCAACTACATTATTGAATTTGCTGAGGTGGGAGCTCATATCAGGAGTATACACTCTAATACTAGATACTTGGGAGGAAACAGAGAATGAAGCGATCAGGGGGATGTTTGGCCTATCGATTCTGCATTCTTTGAAGAATAAGGACTAATTTGCCACCAACTTATGTATTTTGATGCATTTACAGCTAAAATACCTGGGATTGTGAAGGATTCTGGCAATATTAAGATCACCTCTGAACCTTATATCATTTTAGTTGGAGGTTGAACTTTTGATCATCTCATTTTGTAATATGAATGGCTGGAAACAAATGGACCTCGTATTTTATTTCCTTGAGATTTTGAATTATAAAAGAATATAATAATGGGTGGCTGTCTGAGTGAATTGAATTTACTTGTAGGCAACTTGTGAGATCAGTTTTGGTGAGGCACAATTACTGCAGCCTACTCTTTCGTCCGCCGGAGAATCTGATTTGTTTCCATCAACCGCAAGATTGAGAAATCTAACAGATTCGGCCTCTTTGTATCGAATGCCGCAATGACAATTACAAAGAAAATGCGTAATGGTGAGCAAGTCACTGAAACTATAGCTTAGTCGCGTATTTATCTTGGCAAGCTTTGTAAAAACAACCTATTGCCAAACGTAATAAATTTATCTCTAAAACTTGAAAACTATATTGCCTTCTTTTTCTTTCCTTTTTTTTTTTTTTTTGTGGCCATATTATTAAGGTACCTATGATGCTTCAGTCATCTAACTGCCGATTGTACAAGTTATCAAAGGAGGAGTTGATCAATGTTAAAGAAGCACAGGTGGCACGTGCGGTGTAAATGTTCAGTCAACTTTGCAGTCAAGGATACAAGTACCAGCTCAACAGAGTTTGTTATAAGTGTCAGCTCAGCAGAGTTCGTTATGTATACTCTGTATTTTGTTATTGCTTGTTTTTTATTATGTTTTTGATATTGTATCAAGTATATAAAACACTATTGAGTTGGTAAATTTTAAATAATAATAATAAGAAAGAAAGATCCAGAATATTCATTTTCAATTTCTCTTTAACTCTCACAGTAGCCAAACACATTATCAAGTTCACTTTGATCATTTCAACATGCTATCAAAGCCAAACAGAGCAAGTTCTAGTAATCAACAATCAGCTCTTCAATTAGCTCCTAGAAATTTGATAACACCTAATGCTAATCCATATACTCAAATCAATTTCTCTTTCACAAATCCAATCAAACTAGATCGCTCAAATTACTTGCTATGGCGTTCACAAGTTCTAACTTCAATAAGAGGCAATCAATTAGAGGACTTCATAACTGGAGACAAACCAGTACCTCAGGAACATCTTCTTCTTGTTGGAGCCAGTAAATCTACTCAACGAGTTGCTAATCCTGAATATCAGAACTGGAGATCGCAAAATGAAACTTTGCTTGGATGGCTGCTATCAATACTCAATGAAGGTATTCTAAGTCTTGTCATAAACTGTGTAAGCTCTTTTGATGTTTGGAGAACTTTGGAAAGAAAATTTAGTGTGCAATCTGAAGCTAGGGTTCTTCAACTTAGATATGAACTAAATACTTTCAAAAAGGAATCATTGAATATTGAAGATTACTATATTAAAATGAAAACCATAACTAACAAACTTGCTAGTGCTGGAAGTACTATAACAGAAAAGGATATTATGTTGACCATATTGAATGGATTAGGAGTAGGCTACCATGATATTGCTACTTCTATAGTTGGATCTAAAATAGAATATGATGATGCATATGCACTGTTACTTACACATGAAACTAGATTAGAGCAAGATCAGAATGATAAGAGTATGTTCAATACAAATTATGCATATTATCTTAGGGCATTATATGCCCAACCTAGAGGTAGCTTTAGGAGAGGAGGATATACTGACGGTAGTTTTGGAAATTTTGGTGGTATAAATCATTTATTTGGTAGAGGTAACCTTAATTACCCTTAGAGAATGCATGCTGGAAATTTCAAAGGTGGATATAGTAGAGAACAATCTCTTGGACAAAATAATGCTAATACTTTCAATCCTTTCCAAACACCTAGGAATTCATCACAAGTTAATAGAGGTGGATTTACAGGTGTTAATGGAGTACAAAGAAGTCCTGAAAATTTAGAAGAACTAGTATGTCAGATATGTTTCAAATCTGGTCATACAGCTAACATTTGCTGGCATAAGTTTGTTGAGGATTATGTGCTTGTCCCAAGAGGCTTTGGGAAGGGTAAAACACCAAGATCAGCCTACTTTAGTAACTGTGATGGTTTTACTACTTACTAGGGTTAAGAAGATTATAATAATCTGAATTACATGCAACTAATTTTTACATCATACCTCTCCTGCTAACTATTACTCTAGAGTTAATGCTTACACTTCTATAGCAGCATTTGTAGTCAACTGTGAAGGAGCTGCTAATGATGGCTGGTACTTGGATAGTGGAGCAACTCATCACTTGACCAACAATATGGATAACTTGCATTTCAGAGAAGAATACAAAGGTCCAGATCAGCTTATTATTGGACATGGTCAAGGTTTGTCCATCTCTCATATTCATAATGCTTTTATGTCATATAGAGCTTCACCTTACTCATCCACACACACTACCATAGCACTTAAAGACATATTACTTCTTCCCTCCATTACAAAAAACTTGTTTAGTATTTCTAAACTAACTAGTGATAATGTCTGTTATGTTAAGAACATGATGAGGCAAGTTCTTCTGTAGGGCCTTACTGAGAAAGGTCTGTACAATCTACTGTTAAAAACCAATTTCTTATCTTCCTCATCTACATCCTCACATGCATCTTCTTTTACATCTCACATGTCTTACTTTCAACTGAATAAACCAATGTCTATGTTGTCTTTTTCAAATGTGTTTTCTATTCCTCGAGATTATACTGCCTTTACTAAGGCTCGTTACCATGCTGTTCAAAATAAATGTAATCAAATACTTGATGAAGTGACATTGTTACATAGAAAGTTTGATCATACAAGCTCAATAATATTGATACACTTGCTTAAATCTTGTTCACAGTTAAAGTCTCTCAAAAGGCTCTTTTATCCTCTGCACAGTCTTTATGTGAAACTTGTCAACAAGGAAAAATTTATAAACAACATTTTTTAACCATTGAAACCAAAACCTCAAGAGTATTAGCTCATATACACTGATTTGTGGGGACCTTCACTTACTCTATTAAGAAATTAATATAAATACTATATTAGTTTTATTGATGACTATAGCAGATATACTTGGATTTACCCATTTAAAAATTGAAGCTTTTTATGTTTTCAAATTATTCAAACTTCAAGTAGAAAATTAGTTCAATACTAAAGTCAAGATACTACAATCTGACTGGGGGAGGGGGAGAATATAGAATATTCATTGATTTTCTCAATCAAAATGGGATTCTCTTTAGGCATTCGTGTCCATACACTCATCATCAAAATAGTTTGGTGGAAAGAAAACACAGACACATAGTTGAACTAGGATTAACCTTTTTAGCTCAAGCAAATCTTTCTTTTAAATTTTGGTAGGATGTTGTTCATACAGCTATGTATCATATAAAAAAACTCTCAACTCCTGTATTGAACTTCACTTCTCCTTATGAAAGATTGTTTAAACACAAACCAGATTATACATTTTTAAAATGTTTTGGCTGTCTGTGCTACCTATATTTGAGAGACTTTAATAAACACAAAATTGAGTTTCATACAAGCAAGTTATTGGCTATAACTCATCTCATAAGGATTACAAATGCTTAACCAGTTCAGGTCATGTTCATATTATAAGACATGTGATATTTAATGAAACCATATTTCTCTATTCAACTGATCATGTCTTTATTTCATCTGAACATAATACAAAGCCTGATACACCAATGTCAAACTTCTCTCCATAGCAAGTTTATCATTTTTCCACATTATATTTACCCTACAACAGTTTTGAGGATGTTTACTTAACAAAATCAATAGAAAATCAGCTAATACCTTATGTACCTTCACACACAGACATTCCATATCAATAAGAGCAAACAAATCATACATTTCTAGGATCATCATTATTTCCTTTGCCTTTACAAAATTCAGAACCCTCTCAAACAACCTCAAACAACAACTCAACAAAACACAAAATTAAATTCAAATAAAATTCTTACCACACAACCCTCTCATAGAATGACTACTAGATCAAAATCTAGAATTTTTAAACCAAAGATGTACACTGTAAACTTAACAATTAAAGAACCTGATACAACTCAAGAAGCTTTTGTGATCAAAATTGGTGCCAAGTAATAAAAGATTAGTATGAAACATTGATTAGAAATGAAACTTGCTCACTAGTACCATCTTTAACTGAGTATAAAATTGTTGGAAACAAGAGGATATTTAGGATAAAATAGAAGAGTGATGGAACCATAGCCAAGAACAAAGCTAGACTAGTTTCAGAAGGTTTTCAATAGACTACTTTGAGGCATTCAGTTCTATTGTAAAGTCATGTACTCTGAGGATTGTGTTGAGTTTGGCTATAATGAACAGGTGAATGATAAGACAAGTGGATGTGAACAATGCTTTTCTCAATGGAAAGCTAACTGAAGACATATACATGAGTCAACCTGAGGGATTTGTTAATATGCAGAAGCCCAATTATGTTTGTAAATTGAAGAAGCATTATATGGGTTGAAACAAGCTCTTAGAGCTTTGTATGATAAGCTGAAGAACTGTTTAGTGACCAATTAGGGTTTCCAGAATGCTAAAGCTAAAACATCTCTTTTCTTTAAGGAGATATATGGATTGATAATATTGATTCTCATATATGTTGATGATATTTTGATCACTAATGCCAACAGTAAAGAGTTGGATAGATTTATATCAAAATTCAGTAGGGTATTTGCTTTAAAGGATTTTGGAGCACTATCATACTTCCTTGGAATATAAGTTAATTATGACAAAGATAGTATGTATTTTTTCACAAAAGAAATACATTAGAGATCTACTAAATAAAGCTAAAATGTTGGAATGCAAGGGCTGTGATACATTCATGATTACTGGATTAAAGCTTCAAAATGAAACTAAAGATCATTTGGGTTAATATATTGCAGATGCAACAAACCATAAAAGTTTAGTTGGAAGTTTTCAGTATCTAATTTTGACAAGACTAGATATTATTTTTGCAGTACATAAGCTGAGTCAATATGTAGCAGCACCTAGACTTCAACATGTATTAGCTTGCAAAAGGGTTCTCAGGTACTTGAAAGAGACAAAAGATTATGGACTAAAGGGGAAATGAAGATCAAAGGCTACACTGATGTAGATTGGGCCTGTGATATTAATGATAGAAAATCAGTTGGAGCATATTGTATTTACTTTGGAAACAATCTAATATCTTAGTCATCAAAGAAGCAAACAGTGGTTACAAGATCAAATGCAGAAAATGAGTATAGTGCCCTTGCCTCTGCAAGTGCAGAAATCACTTGGATACAATCATTGTTCAGTGAGCTTAAGATTAAATACACACCATTGCCTGTAATTTGGTGTGATAATGTAAGTGCAACTGAGTTGGTCAAGAATTATGTATATCACTCAATGACCAAACACATTGAATTGGATATACATTTTGTTAGAGATAAAGTACTGGCAAAGGAACTGGAGATCCATTATATCCCAAGTGAAAAATAGATTGCAGACATATTGACAAAGCCTCTTACATTCACTCACTTCAACTACTTTAGAGCCAAACTCAATATGCATCCATGCCCCTTGAGTTTGAGGGTGGCTATTAAATAAACATATATGGCACGTGTAGTGTAAATATTTAGTCAGCATTGCTGTTAAAGATACAAGAACTAGCTCAGTAGAGTTTGTTATAAGTGTCAGCTTAGTAGAATTTGTTATGTATACTTTGTATTCTATTATTACTTATTTTTTATTCTGTTTTTCATATTGTATTAAGTATATAAAGAAAGAAAGATCCAGAATATTCATTTTTATTTTCTCTTTAACTTTCTCAGTAGCCAAACACATTATCAAGTTCAATTTGATCATTTCAACAATCAAGAAAGGGGACTGTCAGTATGACATTGATGGGTACTTTATTATAAATGAAAGAGAAAGGGTTGTGATAGCTCAAGAGAGGTTGAGCACCAATCACGTATTTGTGATGAAAAACAAGTAGCCTTGTAAGTATGCTTATGTGGCGGAAATTCAGTCAGTGGCAGAGCCCCAGATTAGGTCAGCAATCACCATGTCAGTGCGAGTTCTTTCTTATAAAGGAGCCGGAAAATTATGAAAACTCTTTTAAGTGTTTTCGGATGCCTTTTCTTTTATTAACGTTATTTTGGAAGAGTTCTTTAGTTCTGTTCTACAGTTATCAAAGAGGCTGTTAGTCTCATTTATTGTGTCTCCAACTTGACTTTGTTTTCATTTAAAAACTGCAGGGCTCGTCAGGGCAATGCATTTATACTACTTTTCCATACATTCGAGCTGAAATTCCCATCTTCATTGTCTTTCGAGCTTTGGGGATTACAGCTGACAGACATATTAAAGTGCATTTGCTATGACGTAAAAGACAATGAAAAGATGGAATTCCTTCGGCCTTCTGTTGAGGAAGCATGGACCATCCAAAATCAGTAGGTATCTTTGTTGCTGCTATGAATATTTTCTTTCAAAAGTTTGTATTTTACTACTCTTACATGTGTTGTGAGTTACTAACTAAGTGTGAGTTACTAACTAAGTAAGATAATTTATATTTTTGTTTTGGAGTCAAATGAATAAACTTTAAATTTAAGTAAACTTAATTTTCGGCTTTTGAATCTTAATGACATATTTTTATGTTTCTTTCTTGTCTGCTGCAGGTTGCCCTAGAGTACATTGGAAAAAGAGGAACACCTGCTGGGGCAACTAAGGAAAATAGGATCAAATACATGTTCTTTTCTTGCTCCAACTTGATATTTGGTTCTCAACGATTGCCTTTATTTAAGTTTGATTTTCCTCTGTTTCCTTCTTAATTTATTAATTAAATTATAAATACAGAGGACTATGATTCTATGGATTCTAATTGCTTATCTAGCTTGAAAATTATAGTTAAAAACCTTTATGTGAACTTCTATTGTATTGATAGGAATTTTCCTTGCATTCTCCTTTTAGGTGTGCTAAGGATATCCTTGCTTCCTCATTTTGCTAAAACTGAATTCTCTGGAACTAAGAAAGCTTACTATTTTGGGTAAGTATAATCCTTCTATATATTATCATTGTCATTACTTTGGAGTAGTTACAGATCTTATTGATCCTTTTTTCAGCTATATTATACATCGACTTCTTCTTTGTGCACTTGGCCGGCGGGCTGAAGATGACAGATTTCATTATGGCAACAAGAGGCTGGACTTTGCTGGCCCATTACTTGAAGGCTTGGTTAAGATGGTTTGTTTCATTTTTATGTCGAAGTAGTTGACTTTACTTGTGATTATATGAATGGAGATGTATCTCTTTTCTTTTTTAATTTTTTTTATTGTTGTTGGTATTTATGCAGCTTTTACATTTCGTATCATTCTTATTTTTTTCATTTCTTTTGTTTGTATTCACACTGTTCATCCATTTTGTAGAGGTTAGATAAGGATCTGGATGTTAATTTACAATATGCTATCTTAGCTAAAACAATTACCCATGGCCTAAAGTATTCGTTGGCTACTGGTAATTGGGGCCAGTCAGATGTGTTTATTACAAGAACAGGAGATCCACAGGTTTTTTGTTTTCGGTCCATTTGAATACATGATAGTTGTTTTGTTCACTCAATTTCTACTTTGTATTTTTCCTTATAGTATACCTTTTGATTACATTGATCTTGTGGTCTTTCACAGATGTTGAATCATGTGACATATGCCTCCACTTTGTCATATTTGTGAAGACTGTGTTCTCCCATAGGGCTGAAAGGTAAACTACTTATTGCTATGAATGATTTTATTTTATTGAGGATTCATTCATGCTTATTTTTTTTTATTTTTTTTCTTAGGATCATCATGTTGTTATTTTGTTAATTTGTTGCATATAATTAATTGTTTCACTTTATTTAACTTTTCATTTACTGGTACACAAGTAAAGGCTGGTGCATAATACAGAATAGTGCAAAATTGTCCCTTTAAAACACCTTTGGGAGAAGTAAGTAAAATTGTGCGTATTAAATATATCTATAACTCTGTTTCTGATTGTAGCTTATAGGAGTTGTTTTGGTTAATTCAAGCCTGTGGACAAGTGAAGAATATTGCTTTATGGTCGATGTAACCCTTGGCTCATCAGTATCTCCCATTAATGAGTTATTTGAATATGAGCCAATCGTTAAAGCCAAGGTGCATTTTGTAGTTTATGGCACTTGTTAATTATCCATATTTCTTTTACTTTATTTCAATTTTCTCTTGATTGCAGGATGCTACTGCAGACTTTATTCTACAAGCTACAAAAGTTTGTGTTAATGGTTGCTGGGTGGGTGTCATATGTGATGTTGGTTCATTGGTCTAAGCTTTAAGACGATTGGAAAGAAATGTTTATCTAATCAAAAGTATAGGAAACCTCTGCTGTTAGAGGTTGGCAAACCTATTGATGCCGAAAAACTGGTCGCTTCTACCTCGAGCAAATCTCCTGACTTCAGCATCATCATTATATTTTTTTTTTTCTGGGAAGCGGTTTGCCAATCACCATAGATTCCGACATGAACCCTCCGACGCTCAAGTCAGTAATCGGATATGAGAAAAACTCATGCCACTTCTCATACGGCTTCATTCATATTTACTTCCAGCTCTAATCAGAAAAAGATCTCTTTGTAAGAGGAAAAAAGCACTCGATGCCATGAAAGAGATCCATATCATCCTGATAATCGTTATCCTCATAATAATGATCATAATCATCATTAAATCCCCCCTTAAACATGCATATAAATGTAGTGGGTCGGTTACATAACTGCTAGTGGGCTGGTCTCATGCCCGGATTTTTCAGAGGGAATAAATGAGGTTAACTGAATCTTGTTTTCTGGTGAATTGGTTAAATGCCTCATCGTAACCTATCTGGTCGAGGTGATCTGCTCGAAGTCGCCTGACTTACCTCTTGCTCGAGGTTATTTGCTCAAGATGACCAGATAACCATTTGGTCGATATCACAGATAAATTTTTAGTCGAGATAATGTGCTCCAGCTAATCATATAACTACTTAGTCAAAATATTCTGTTTGAGCTCACCTTATAACCATCTGGTTATAGTAGTCTTATCGAGGTCACTCTGATTTCTTCCTCAAACACCAGTCCCCTAGTTTCTAGTGTTGATAGTTTTAATAAACCAGGACTAGAAACTATATAAAGTTTAAAGTGACCTCGAGGTGACTTTAATGAGTCAGTTCAAGCTGCTAGAATTGACCTCATCGTAGATAAGAAACCTAGGCAAGTTTCAAGTCTCAAGTCTCAGACCTCTATATACCTTAAAAATAGAGCATGTTTCACAGGTTTAGGTTTTTATCTCATCTGAAGCAAGTTTTAAGACCTAGAATCTTTTACTTGAAACAAATAACAATCATATAATCTCTGGTCACTCAATCTTAATTGAGTAAGAGTAGGAAGTTTTGACTTTATCTCACCTCGAGGAAGTTTTGAGACTTAAATTCTTTTATTTATCCTAAAATATATTGCTGCTCGACTTTCGTCTGGTTGAGTATGAGCAAGCAAATTTCTAACTCCTCTCTCGCCTTGAGCAGGCTTTAAGACTTTAAGCCTTTTTATTAGAGCTTAATTTGGTCGAGCCTTATTCTGACTAAACTTAGCTCTTTGTCCCGCTTCGAGCAGGCTTTGAGACTTATAGCCTTATCATATTCTTAGAATTTAATTTGCTCGAGCATTGTTCTGACTAAACTTAGCTCTTTGTCTCACCTCAAGCAGGTTTTGAGACTTCTGGCCTTATCGTATTTTTAGAGCTTAATTTGCTCAAGTCTGTTCTAACTGAATTTGGCTCTTTGTCTCACCTCGAGCAGGCTTTGAGACTTTTAGCCTTATCTTATTTTCAGTGCTTAACTTGCTTGAGCCCATTCTGGCTAAACTTGGCCTTTTGTCTCGTCTCGAGCAGACTTTGAGACTTCTAGCCTTATTGTGATTTTAAGAGCTTAATTTGCTCGAATTGATCAACCTTTGGCAAATTTCTGACTTTTATCTCGCCTTGAGCATACTTTAAGACTTTAAGCCTTTTTTATTTGCCTTAAAAATATTTATTGAAACTGATTATCTGCTCGGCTTTCGTCTAGTCGAGCATGAGCGAGCAAATTTCTTATTTTTATCTCACCTCGAGCAAGCTTTGAGACTTTAAGCCTTTTAACCATTTACTAACTTGGGCAACTTCAAGCAACTCTTATCAGTTTAAGGTTTTATACCTTACCTATAGCAAGCTTCAAGGCTTTTAACTTTTTACTGATTGAAGCAATTTTAAACTGCTCTTATCAGTTCAAGGTTTTATGACTTTCAATCTTTTTACTCGCTTTAAAAAAAATTCGACAAGAAAAGAAAAACAAAGAATGAATTTTTATTGCATCCATTTTATTCAAAGTTATATATACTACAACTTAGTTAGAAAAGGTTGAAGCAAGACTAAAACCATAACGTATATGCTTCTAATTCATAGACTGGTTTTCTAGAAGAGTATATTGAATCAAAAAATTAATTAGGGTCTAAATTCATGTCCATACATGATATCGTTATGATGTTGGACAATCAGATAAATGTATATAGCAACCTAATTCCAAGTATTTTTTTTTTTTATAGAATTCTATGCTTTTTTCTGATTCTAAAAATGAATCCAGATATGCTATTGACAACAATTAGCTTGTTCCGATTCACGCATGGTAATATTTTGCTTTTTGGCTAGATAAAAATAGATAGAGACAAAAGGTTAGCTTTTTATACTGTTCCCCACAGACAGCGCCAAATGTTGATGCCGAAAATCTGGTCACTTCTACCTTGAGCAGATCTCCTGACTTCGTCATCATCATTATATTTATTTTTCGGGAAAGCGGCATGCCAATCACCATGGATGCCTGTAACTGCTAGCAGATTGTCAATAATCATCTGAAACCACAGAAGATGGTCAGATGTGCCAGAAGTTTTTTCGGCGTGAACCCTCCGACACTAAAGTCAGTAATCGGGTATAGGAAAAACTTATGCCACTTCTCATGTGGCTTCATTCATATTTACTTCCAGCTCTAACCAGAAAATGATCTATTTATCAGAGGAAGAAAGCAATCGATGCCATAGAAGAGATCCATATCATCCTGATAATCGTCATCCTCATAATAATGATCATAATCATCATTAAATCCCCCTTAAATATGCATATAAATGTAGTGGGCTAGCTTCGTGCCTGGATTTTTCGGAAGGAATAAATGAGGTTAACTGAATTTTGTTTTCTGGTGAATTGGTTAAACGCCTATCTGGTCGAAGTGATATGTTCGAAGTCGCCAGATTTATCTCTTGGTCGAGGTTATCTACACAAGATCACTAGATAAACACTTGGTAGAGGTCACAGATAAATTTTTAGTCGATATAATGTGCTCCAACTAATCAGATAACTACTTGGTCAAAATATTCTGTTTGAGCTCACCCTATAACCATCTGGTCATAGTATTCTCCTCAAGGCCACTATAATTTCTTCCTTAAACAGCACCTATTGGTGTATTCTAAATTTTCTCTAATATTATTTTATGCCATTTCTAAACTACTTTATTTGTCTCCCCATGTGCAGGACTTTACAAATTCTGCAATTAGGGTTTTTAGGGATATCCGTTCAAAAGAATTGCATATTATTGTCGTTTATTGCTTATTGTCGAGAATCAAAGACTTCATAAAGAAGAAAGATATTGATGTCCTTTGTGACAAGGTTAGCCAAATAGTTCTCTCTCTTTTTATTAGTGACTTGTCTTTTCCTGTAGTTACATGACTTTTATCTTGTTAATCTTTCAGAAATCTTCCAAAGATGGTTGTTGGCGTGACCTTTTAGTAAAAGGGTTTATAGAATATATTGATCCATAGGAAGAAGAAACCACAATTATTTGCATGTATTTTAGGGAATCATTGATCCACAAGAAGATGGTTTATAGAATATATCCATAAAGTCATTGTGGTTTCTTCTTATGATAAATCATTGTGGTTTGATCACAAGTCATTCTGGTTTATCATAAATGACTTAAATTGTAAATCATTGATGGTCCATTCCTTGCAAATCATTACGGGCACAAGTAAAATCACAAGTAGTGTCTTAGCTACTTAACTTAAAAGGGTATTTTAGTCATTTTAACAATCCTCCAACGGCTAATATGTACTCATACTTGAAGTGAGGGAGGTAAGTGAGACTACAAAAAAACTTACTATCTAAGTGTAATTAATGTAAACTTTAGGGGAGGTTAAAACAATAACCCTTTCCGCAAATCATATGTTGTTTTGTTGCCCAACCCATTTCCACTTTCAAAAGCACAAAAGTTGCAGAGCATTTTTGGATGAAAATTTTAATTTGAAATTATTATCCCAACAGCCGCCAACAACGAGTTGTTTAGACTTGAGAAGCTACAAGTCCTTTCAGTAAACTTCTTTTACCCTTTCTTTATAAAATAACCTTTTATAATGCAATTTAAATTATTTTAGGTTTTTATTTTATTATTAAGAAAATTGTTAGTCATCCATTTTAAATTTATCTTATTATAAAATTATGAATTCATTTAATTATTATTTTTCTATATAAATTTGGTGTCATGATGTTTTGTTATTGTTAATGTATAATGGTCATTTTATGTAGAAAGAATTTGTGTATTTATTTTTTATTTATATTATAAAAAATTATGTTTTTCATACACAATGAAATTATGTTATGTTTAGTTATTAGAGTGAGAGTGGAAAGTATGAATTGCTCCCACTCTAATGTTTACTTACATAGTTTAACGGAAGAGTGAGAATCTCATTTCGTGAGAGAGGTACCAACTTCCACATCTTCCTTTTTTGTCATTCTTTTATTAAATTTAATACAATTATATTTAATAAAATAAAATAAAATAATATCAAATTACTTAAATAAATTATTATATTATTTTATAAAATTACATTTATTAAAAATATTAATATTAAACTATTTTAAATATCATATTATTATATGCATATAGAATTAAAAATATTACTATATACTATCTTTATTTGAAAATATAATATTAATATATTTATTTAAAAATAAGAGTATTTTATTTATTTAATATTAATAATTAATAATTAATAATTAATTTATTCTAAGAAAATATTGATTTTGTACTATTTTATTAATAATAGTGTTTCATTTGTGTTGTCCTTATCAATAATTTTTAATTTACATAATTAAAATTAATAAAAAATTATGATTTACATAATTAAGAATATTAATAATTATTATCAATTTAAAAAATTAATAAAATATATTTTTTATTAATTTTGTAATTAAAAATTACATTTATTTAAATAAAGGTAAAATTATAATTTAAAACTATTTACTCGCAATTCAATACAAAATAAACATATAAAATAAATTTTAATTCTAATTTCATATTCTCATTTCAGTATAAATAAACAACCTACTCTCATTTTTACTCTAATTCAAATTATAAGTGCTACATTAATAAATTGAAATTATTTCTATTGGATTGTTGTAGTGTAGGTGTGTATTTGCTACATATATGATTTTTCAGAATCTTTTAGTTAAAAAAATCATATTTGATGGGCAATTAAGTAGAAAAATTACATTTGGAGTGTAATTTCATTGAAAATAATAGATAAAAAAAAAAATATAATTAAATATTTTATTGATAACGAGACAAGTTATTTATGTGATTTGAAGAAAGAAATAGTAATTGACACGTGTTGAACGTATAAAAAGCGCGTCAGTTAGCCAAACTGACCGTAACACTGTTAATAATATGTTTTTTTATGTTACGGTCATATTACTTAAAAGGGCACCGAATTATTCAATTTTGTAGTGCAGCGGCTTGTGGAGTCCACATGGTGTTCAATCTTATCAATTCCTCTCAGGCTTTTCACTTACTGTTTCCACAATTCACCAATGATTATTTTATTTTATTTTTTTCTGCTCTCGCTCTCTTACACATTTGATCCGGTTTCCCATGGCAGAGCTCTTACTCTCAGCTTTCTTTCAGGCTTTGTTTGACAAGCTGGCTTCCCGTGATTTGGTCAACTTTTTCAGTCAACTTGGAGGAGGGGTTGATTCTGAGCTGAAGAAATTGGAAAACAGTCTGAAGATGATTCAGGCTGTGCTGAGGGACGCAGAGGAGAAGGAACTGAGGAGTGAGACTGTGAAATTGTGGCTGGACAATCTCCGAGACTTGGCTTATGATGCTGAGGACATACTGGACGAGTTTGATACTGAAGCATTGAGGCGCAAGTTGGTGGCAGATCAAGCCAGCACTTGCAAATTGAAGAACCTAGTCCCTTCTTGTTCCAACATTTCCGGTGGTTTCAACAGTTCCCGTATGCTTTCCAAGATAGAAAGTATTTCCAATCGGTTGGAACAACTTTTTCAAACAAGAGTTCAACTTGGATTGCAAACGACACCTGCAGGGACATCAGCTGCTTCACAGGAACAGCAAAGACAAGCCAACGCTACTTCAAGTGTGCCAGAGGAACCTGCTGTCTACGGCAGAGGTGAAGATAAGGCCAAGATACTCGATATGGTGTTAAGCAATGGACCAACTGATGCCAGCTTCCATGTCATATCCATCATCGGCACGCCAGGGGTTGGGAAAACAAAGCTGGCCCAGGAGGCCTACAATGACGAGGCGATGGAAATATTCGACATAAAGGCATGGATTTGTGTCTCCGACGACTTTAATGTTTTCAGCATCTCAAAGGCACTTCTCGCGAAAATTACCTCCAAAACTTTTGATGTAGCGGATATCAACGAGGTGCAGGTTCAACTAAAAGAGGCCGTGGCTGGCAAAAGATTCTTGTTGGTGTTAGATGATGTTTGGAACGAGAACTACAACTCATGGTCAGCATTGAAAGCTCCCTTCATCAGTGCTGCACCCAAGAGTAAGATGATCGTGACCACACGCAATTCCTCCGTTGCGTCAACAATGGGAGCGGTTGAACAATATAGACTAAAGCCTCTATCAAATAAAGATTGTTGGTCCATATTCATGATGCACGCTTATGAGGGTACGGAGTTTAATACACTTTCAATTTCAGAATCCTTTCGTGAGAAATTATTTGCAAAGTGCGGTGGTTTGCCACTGGCCGCAAAGACTCTGGGTGGTCTTTTACGCTCAAAGAGCGGCGGCGAATGGGATGAAATTTTAAACAGCAATATATTAGATTTACCTCAAAGTGGCATTCTCTCTGTTTTGAAATTGAGTTACCACTATCTTCCGTCTCATTTGAAGAGATGTTTCGCTTATTGTGCAATATTTCCAAAAGATTACGAAATCGAGGAGAAGGAACTTGTTTCTCTATGGATGGCTGAAGGCATTATTCAGCAATCAAGAAACAATAGCAAGCAACTGGAAGTTCTGGGTCGTGAGTATTTTCATGATCTATTGTCGAGGTCAATACTCCAACCTTCAAGTAGTAATACCTCTAAATTTGTCATGCATGACCTTGTTCATGATTTGGCTCAATGGGTTTCTGGAGATTCAAGTTTTAGATGGGAAGAGGCCAACAAGACAGTCACCTCTGGACCGAAGGTACGTCATTTTGCTTATGATTGTAGTCTTTATGATGGCAAGGGCAAGTTTGAGGTCTTGCATGAAGTTCAGCATCTTAGAACATTTCTGCCGGTGTCAATTTCAAGTTTTCGTGGTTACAGCATGAACAATTTGGTATTTTCTGATTTGTTACCAAAGTTTGCGAAATTGAGGGTGTTATCTTTTAGCAGTCATAATATCGAAGAGTTTCCCAGTAGATCAATGAGTGGTTTGAAACATTTGAGGTATCTTAACCTTTCTGCCACGCTTATTAGAAAATTACCAGAGTCAATGTGCTCTCTGATTAACTTGCAAATTTTGTTGTTAAGATGTTGTTATCACCTGAGGAAGTTACCATCCAACATCAGAAAGTTGATTAATTTGCGCCATCTTGATATAATGGGTGCATATTTAATAAAAGAGATGCCATTTGGGATAAAGGAGTTGAAGAATCTTCAGGTGCTATCTAATTTTATTGTTGGTACGGGTACCAGATCATCCGGCTTGAAAGATCTGAAGAGCTTAACACTTCTCAATGGAGAACTTTGCATTTCAAGATTAGAGAATGTGAATGACCCACGAGAGGCAAAAGAAGCTGCATTATGGGAGAAAAAGAATCTAGAAGCATTGTCCTTACTGTGGAAGTCTAAGTTTGACAACTCACGAAAAGAGGTTTTAGAAGAAAGTGTACTTGACGTGCTAAAACCTTGTACAAATATCAAGAAACTCACAATTATGTGCTACAGTGGCAAAAGATATCCTTCTTGGATAGGAGATCCATCTTTCTCCATGATAGAGGTCGTTAAATTAGAAAATTGTGAAAATTGCATGTCCTTGCCATCGCTTGGGTTGTTGAGTTCGCTTAAACATCTTACTGTTAAAGGTTTGACAAAACTCAAAAGCATAGGTATTGAGGTTTATGGAAAGGATTGCTCAAAGGCGTTTCAATCATTGAAGATTCTTCATTTTGAGAATTTGCCGGAATGGGAGTATTGGGACACGGAATTCAAAGAAAATGGTCTTGTTGCAGGATTCTCTAGCCTCCGTCAACTTTCCATTGTGAAATGTCCCAAATTCTCTGGAAAATCACTCGAGCATCTGCCTTCATTGGGGGAACAAAGCACAACTTTAACATGCTTACCTGAAGAAATTTTAGGCAAGAATTCACAAATGGAAAGCTTGTACATCGAAGCCTGTGATTCTCTGACATTGATTGCAAGACGGAAGCTATCTTCATCTCTTAAAAGCCTTAAGATTCGGAGTTGTGAGAAATTACAGCGGTTGGTGGATGATGAAGAAGGTGCTTCTTCTTCCTCATCAATGACGCTGAAACACCTGGAGATAAGGTATTGCCCACAGCTGACCAGTTTCTCATCAGGAATCCAGCTACTTGAGGCACTTGAAGTCCTCCACATAAGTAGTTGTCCAATGCTTGAGTCATTACCTGATGGCCTGCACAATATTCAGAGAATTAATATAGAAAAGTGTCCAAGTCTTGTTTCCTTGGCAGAAAGAGGGCTTCCCAACACCATTTCAAGTGTTAAAGTATGGAGTTGTGAGAAGCTTGAAGCCCTGCCCAATAACATGCACAAACTACACTCACTTCAATTTTTAGAGGTAAGGCGATGTCCAAGTCTTGTTTCCTTGGCAGAAAGAGGGCTTCCCTACACCATTTCAAGGATTTTCATTGAAGATTGTGAGAAACTTAAAGCTCTACCTCACAACATCCACAAATTGAAATCCCTTCAATTTTTAGAGATAAGGCGATGCCCAAGTATTGTATCATTTCCGGAAGAAGGCTTTCCCGCCAGTCTGAAATCACTTGTTATTGGAGGAGATGTGAAAATGTACAAGGCACTCATCCAGTGGGGGTTGCACAGGCTTACCTCTCTTAGACGCCTCTTGATTGTTGAAGAATGTCATGAAGCAGAGTGTTTTCCCGACGAGGAGATTGGAATGACGTTGCCCACATCTCTAATTGAGTTGCATCTTCGGGGACTGTCAAAACTGAAATTTCTTTCTTCCATGGGTTTTCAATGCCTCAACGCTCTTGAATATCTGTGTATCCATAATTGCATAAATCTCAAATCCTTTCCAGAGGTGGGCCTTCCATCCTCACTCTTGGAATTAAAATTAACAATGTGTCCAATGCTTGAAAAAGAGTGCAAAAGGAATAAAGGAAAAGAGTGGTCCAAGATAGCCAACATCCCTCGTGTTGTGATAGATGGAGAAATCACATATACAGTGGAGTAGATTTTATTATTCATTCCATCTCTCTTATCATCTGCAACAAACCAGGTCAGTTGATTTCTATAATCCACTATAACAATCTCTTTTGATTCTGCACTTGCATCATTAATCCACCGCCTTACCTACTCTTTTTATTTTCTGTTTTCTGTTTTGTTTTTTTTTCTCAGAATGATGGTAGTTGACAGTTTAAATGACAATTGCCTTGGAGTAGAAATGATTTTTTTAACTTGTGACGGTGAGTGAGTGGTAATCAAAGAAATTCTTTCTGCTTAAGGAAATTAATATATAGGATATGCTGTTATGGATTATATGCTATACATTCTAAGGTTCCTTGTTTCTGCTTGTCTTCAGGTGATGAATCTGGTTTGTTATAGAATTGGATTGAAAGTAAGCTGGGTTATGAGTATACAAAGGTGTTAATTTTTTGGATTTCCTTATGGAGTATGGAGCTTTGATGCAAGCATACGGGATAAATGAAGTGTCAAAAGCAATTTCAACTCATTGATTTTTCTACTGCTGTGTTGTGATTGAAAGGTAGTCAAATGAAATTTGCAAACTTATATATATAGTTGCAGATTTTGATAATTTTTTTTTTGCCATTTTTGATCATAGACATTTAGTTATTTTAGATCCCAGAATTTTATCATTAATTTCATGTCATTTTTACTTCAGAGGGAAGTTCAGAAGGAATTGCGTTGCAATTTTAAACTAGAATCAGAGTATGGCATTGTGGAGCTGAGTGTACTTGACAAATGATTATATGAACTGCTGTGGTGAGTGGTAACTAAAGAAATTTGTATGCTTGGTCAAATTTCATTTTGGTGTTTTGGATATACATTCTTAAGCTCCTCTTATTTATTTCAGGTGATGAATTCATTTTCTTGTTTCAATAGGGGAAGAAAAGTCAGAAAGTTTTCATCTGATCTTGAAGTTAACAGCATTTCAATTGATTGATGTTTAAGAGTACAACTAGAGTAGGTTTTTCTTGTCCTATTGTAAGATATGTAATTTTCCAAAAAGATGGCATGTTAGTACTTATTCCTTCTCCAGGCACCATTGCCTTTCTTTCTGGGGAAGAATGTCTAGTTAATTTGTCTTTGTTTTGTTCAGGATTGCATGAACACCAAAGAATGGAGTAATTAAATTAGTGCTGCTTCGGCTTGCTTTTCCTTCTTTGGTATTGAAGGTAACTCAATTCAGCAAGTGGAAGGCCAGCAGGAACCAATTAGATAGATGCAATTTAAGGTTTGTCTGCCTCAAATATACTTTGATATTATTGATAACGTGATAATTATATTTCAGTTCTGCATTTTTAAGGAAAATTGAGTTGTTGATGCTGTGCCTGGCAACAGGTTTTTAAACTTCAAACAATCAGTTTCTGCAGGTAATTAGTACATTTTTTTTTTCTTTTTGTTATTAATTACAGTTGAGTTGGTTTTAGGACCTTTAAAGATTCAATTTTTCATTTTTTTTTCTTTTTGTTATCAAACACACCTGATAAATGAAGTATTCATCTCTGATTTAAAACTTACTAGCTTCTTCAACAGCTTGATGGTAATGAAATGAATTTTTGAGCTCAGGGGCATTAATTGTAATGATTGAAGTTCCAGATATATTAAACATGCCAAGTTCCATTGTAAATATTATTGATTAAATCTTAATCTTCTAGGTATTGCTAAAGATTCTGAGATATTGTACTGCTTGGTTCTGTTGCAGAGCAATCTGGTGGTAATTCACTGATAAAGAATTTGGTGAAAGCCAACAACTAAATGCTTTAAGTGAAGGAATGATGAGATCATGTGAGCAAAAGCTGCGTATCAGCATCTTAATGGTGATATGCAAATCCTTGCTGCGGCAAAACTTCAGTTGAAACAGTTGAAGTCCATCCAATGAGCTGCAGAATCTCACATCTCTCAAGTAAGTGCTCTCCTACACTCCTAGATATTGAAGCTTTTTGCATTTCAACAACTTTTTGCAAGGAAGGTGAAGATGGTTAGAAAACACTAAAAATCTGGATCAACTAACTTCTAGTCATTGCATGTTTCTGAGTTTGATCAAACCGAATAGAATTTTGAAGTTGTTCGTTTATGTATCTGTAAAACTATAATGACCAAGCCACCAGTGTAACATTCCTGAACGAATATTGTGATTGCTCCAGAGTAAGCTCGGTGCATAGCAAAGACATCTTCGTAGAAAAGCATAAATTGCTAATAACCAGTAAATATTCCTTGATTCTCACCAGCTAACTTCTAGCCCTAGGTTTCAGATAAATTACATTTCAGAAAATTTTCTTAGTTGAAGAATCTGATTTAGAGTATATACATTTTACAATATTATTTGCTTTAGTTGCAGTATCTGAGGCACCTTTCAAATCTCACTCGCTTTTCGGACACTTTTGCTTCAAAGCCTTGAAATCACACAAACAAATTCAGGGAGTGAGTGCATGCCATTCATCTGTGATCCTGAAAAACAGGTTGATGCTGGGCCGTTGATGCTGAACATCTCTGCAATTTGAAAGCAGGGAAATAATTTTGTCGATACACAAGCTTCAAACAGTTAAAGCCATATCCCTACTGGCTTCAGGAATCAGAAATGCTGTATGTAATCAAATTCCAGAAACAAATGAGAATTGCTGCTTCCTGTAAGGCACCACACCAAGATTTGCTTTTGTATTCATTCAATCAGATAAATCTTATGGATTGTCAACTTTCAAGGTTACAATGAATTATGAGTGAACGGAGGACTTGGAAGAAGAATCATTAAGAACAGAGCAAAACCTGAAAATCAGATAGACGGAGTTAGCTACTTTGAAGAAGAGGCAGCTTCCATTGCTTTAGTTAATGATGATACCCGTCAAACATGCTCTTGGTTTGTATGTTAATAAGATTGGAGTATGAGAGAAAATACATTTGTCTAATTTTTTTACTTTATTGATTTTTTTTTCTCACTTTATTTTCAAATCTAAATATCTTCTTTGAGCCAACTTGCTCACAAAATATTATAAATGTTGATTACTACTAGTCAGGAAATTGTTGAAATTTTCATTTTTTATTTTACGGATAGGGTTTGGATGGTAAAAACACCACTATTAAGTGCATACCCGAGTAGAATAAGCTCCTCTTGGTTTAGAAATGGTTTGCCGAGGAGATGATTCCTCGAGGAGATCCTCAGTTGGTCATGTACATGTGGTTGGTCGAAGAATCCATGAAGAGACTAGAATCAGGTTGGTAGTGACTCATTTAAGGTGACTGATGAACTCCTTTAGAGAATTCAGCCACGGTGTCCACACACGTACAGGTAGTTAATTCACAACCCACCAGCATCTTGTAACCGGCGCATTAGTCCATTATTCAACCGACACGATCAACCAACCAACTACCACCTACGTATTGGATGTAGCACGGCAATTGCGGATGCCTATAAAAATCACAAAATCTCAAAATAAGGTAAGTATACTCAATAACAAAATCCTAAAATAAGGTAAGTATACTCAATAACAAAATCTCAAAATAAGGTAAGTACACAAAAATATTGAGAGAAATTCTGTCTTTCTGAATTCAGAATCATTTTCTGTTAATTTGTTTTTCTCTATATTAAGTAAGAAGAGCTTTATTTTATACAGAAAAACATAACAATTAAGCCGCTAGAGGTGTGATATAAGTTTTTCCATAAAAAATTTGATTATTAATTTGAATGTTGAAAGATTTTCATCCGAAAAATATCCAACGACTTTTAATTGTTTATTGTGATCGTAGGTAAGTTTAGTGAAGAGGATTCATGGAAGTTGATATCTGCTTAAGGTTAAAAAGTGCAAGCAGTAACGTCTTCCATCTAAACAAATTCAAGTCTTGTCTTGGTCACCTAGTTGCAACAACGAGCCCGACCGAAGTTCTACATCAACAGATAGTGTTCAACCAAGATTAGTAAATGACCAATCTTGGTGCCACAAGACCTCACTAAACTCTGATTATTCACCAAGAACAAGAAATTAACAATTGAAACAAACAGAAACAGAATCAGAGAACTCACAAAGAAAGAACACAGAGTGTTGATGCAGTTTTTCACGCGTGCCTCAACAGTGCTTCGAACCTTCCAACAGTACCTCCAAACAGCTCGAGCAGGAACGTCTGAACCTTCTGCTCGCGGATTCAAACAGTACCCGATCCTTCTGCTCGCGACAAGCTCAAGCAGGATTGCCCCCTTCGTCCTGTTCCGCTGTCTTCTTCTGAACAGTGATCTCCCGGACCTGTACTCACAGAAAACCGGATCAAGGGTCGCCGGGCGTGTCCCGGCGAAAACCCTCCGACTCTCAAGTCAGTAATCGGGTTTCTCTTTTTTGGTATCTCCCTTAGTGAGGGAGACCGGAAAGATGAAAGGGGTATTATATCGCCCTTTTTGGATAAGTATGGTGTTTTTAGAGAGAATCAGATGAGAGAGATTTGAAAAGGAAGAACCTGTGAATTAGAAAATCCAACCTTTGAGAATCAAATTCTTCAACCTCTTTGTGAATTAGAAATGCCAACCCTTGTGCCGCTCTCCTTCGCTTCCTTTTATACTGCTTTTCCCGCTTTTTCCTCTCCAGTCGTCCACTCCCACGCTTAATGGTATCCGGGTCCCTCCGACAGCCGAGTTTGGCGAATATTCCCTGGGATGAGCGATCGTCCCTCAACCCGATTCACGTGGCCGATCACCATGCTCGGCAAGTGCGCAGGAATGATGACACCTGGTGGCACGTGCCGACCGCCGACAACAGTGTCATCTCTCCACCATGTGGGACCCTTGTCGACATCAAAAGGTGTGCTGAATTCGAGATAACGGGTCGGGTTGCCTCGGTCTGGTCTTGTCCAGCTGTGCTCGTGAATCCCTGCGAGCATGAGAGATGTGCTCGGTTCTCAACCTTGACCAGCTTTGACCTGAGGGACGACCTCGAGCAGGCAAGGAGCTCTCGACCGTGACCAGCTTTGTCCTGAGGGACTGCTCGGGCTAGATTGCCCTCGGGGAGTCTTGCTCGAGCTGGAAGGGTTCGAGGGGCTTGTCTGATATTTACCCCATACACCTGGAAGGGCTTTGAGGGGCCTATCTGATATTTTACCCAAACACAGAGCATTTATAGAGGATTCAGCCAAAGATGGCTAACATCCTCTTGAACAAGAACAAATTACAATGGTGAAGAAACTTTTACAAGCCACAGAATGAACCCAACTCCAGCCTCTAAGGCTTTATACACAGCTCACAAAGGATATGGAAAGATCCCCCACTTACCAGATAGATTTTTCCCGCTTCTTGTAACGGCCATAGTGCTTTTTTATTCAGCCGATACACGTGCAACGCACGAGTATTAAATATATTCTCCAAAACGGCAATAGAAATATGTCGTTAAGATTCTCATGTATAAGACAACCAGCATGTCATCCATAAAGAAACGACGGTACACTGACTCATATTTTCATAAACCGACTTAATCGTCTTCTCTTTATTTCTGATTCAAGAGCCTGTGATGTATATTCATCCGAAAAATGGATATTTGCCAAAGCAAAAATTTCCCAATTAATTAATGAAATAAAATATTGACTATTTTTTTTTTTAACTAACAATTAGTAATACTGGCAATTACATGTGACAACTATCAAAGTTAATTGTTCTCCTATTTAAGTCCAGAGACTTTTCTTTTCTAAGAGAAAGTTGCACCATAAGTCCAATTACTTGGCAAAATTCAACACACACTGTCTAATAATGCTGAAAATGGAACTGTTGCGGAGCGCTGGTAAAGTTCACACGGCTAGAACATTTCATATTTCCTCCATTATTGTAGCCTAAAGACTTTTGAAGACTAGATACAAAGCGATGGCTGTTGGAGAGCTCTTGTTGTCTGCTTTCTTTCAGGTGTTGTTTGACAGATTGGCTTCTCGTGATTTGCTCAACTTTGTCCGTCAACTTCTACGAAGGCTAGATTCCGAGCTCAAAAAGTGGGAAAACACTTTGATGATGATTCAGGCTGTGCTCAGTGATGCAGAGGAGAAGCAACTGACGGACAGGGCTGTGAAGATCTGGCTCGATGATCTCCGAGACTTGGTTTATGACGCTGAGGACATTCTTGATGAGTTTGCTACTGAAGCTTTGAAGCAGGTGTTTGGGCAATGCCGAGCAGACCCCCTCGAGGACAATCCAGCTAGAGCACAAGACATAATCGCTAGCACGAAGACATCCCTGCTCGGTGTCAAAGCTGGTCGAGGTCAAGTGCTCCAAGGCTGGTCGGATCCTAATCTTCTCATTCTGCTCGGGTAAAAGAGATCCTCGACCACCGAGCAGAACCCGGTCATGTTACGAGAAGCACCATTAACAGAGGGAAACCAGAGCTTGGGTAGAACAGACCCAGACATGACGGCCCCTCTTCCTGACAACTTGTCACGACGATCAATGATTGACAGGCATCCCACGCTGTAGGGTTTCACCACTATTACCCTGTAGGGTTTCACCACTATTACCGATGATCGGCGCACGCCTCCACAATGTCATCATTGCATACGAACCTACACAGCATCATCATTGGGTCACGGGAACCCATACCTACTTGACATCCCATGCTCCCAGGTTGTGCCACAGCAACTCCAAGCTGTCAGAAAGGCACAGGCACAATTAATGCGGAGGTAGGCATCCAAGCAAAGGGGGGCAGGAAAACAGGTGGATAAATACCAGACGAGGGGCAAGGTAAGAGGATTCGGATTCCTTTTCTTTAACTTTTGATCCCAACTCTGACCTATCTACCCGGACTTGGATTTTCTCTCTTTCTTTACTTCCCCAAAACTCTCTATCTTTTTGGTCTCTCAAATAAATGGGGATACAAAAAGAATCAACCCGATTACTGACTTGAGCGTAAGAGAGGATTTTTTTCAGAAAACATCCGGCGACCCCTAACATCTTTTCTGTGGACGCAGGCCGGAAGACATCACCATCCCAATAAACAGAGAGAGGTAGGAGCCAGCAAAGAATCCTGCTCAAGCAACCAGCGAGCAGAAGTTTACAGCATCACTTAGGAACGAGCAGAAAATCCCATCAACATTTTGGCGCCGTCTGTGGGGATCAGTTCAAAAAGCCTGAATTCCCAATACATTCAAGAAGCAATGCAACAATGAGGGGAAGCAGCAGAAGAGGAGTAAGCCCCTAAGAATCAGTAACCCTGAGGGAAGTGGCCAATGAGGCCCGGGATAGAGAAATACAAGAAAGGATGGACCGGATGGAAAAACAGATGGAGACGCTGACGTCCATCCTACAGGAACTCAGGGACGGGCAGAGGAAAGTAGGCAATGACGCTCCCTAATCCAGCCGCGGGAATGCTCCCATTGGGGGGAATGTAGGAGATGAAACCCAGAGGTAGAAATTGCAGAACGTTACTAGAAGGAAGGAGATGAACCTGGAGGAAAGGGAGTCCCGACAGCACTTGCAAGACACGGCACTTACTTCAGGGAGAAGTGTGCAAGTTGGCACAGGTTGTTAAGGACCTTCGGGGAAACGGGAAAGCCCCAAGTTGGAGGATAATGTTGGACAACGAGTCCTCACTCTCAACGGAATCATGGGTGTCACAATCCCCAGAGATTTCCTCTTCCCCGACTTGAAGTTTTCGGGGAAGAGTGACCCACTGGTGCATATAGAACGTTTCAACGACATGACCAGAGTGTAGGGCTTGACAGTAGCCCAAAGGTGTAGAGCCTTCCCGCTTACTTTAGAGGGAAGAGCGAGAGAATGGTACCGCAAATTACTGCGGGGAAGTATTCTGAGCTTCGAACAAATGTATATGGAGTTTGCGGAGCAGTTCTGGGGACGGTGGCCCCCGAAGATGACATGATGGAATTGGTAAAGATAAAGCAGAAGGAGAGGGAGTCCCTCCGAGAATTTGTCAAGAGATACCACTGGGCAGTCTTGGATCTCAGGGCATTAAATCACCCTCAGGCATTGACGGGGTTGAAGGAGGGGGTGAAGATGGGAAGACCCTAGTACAACTTGCAGAGCTCCTTAATCCGCTCATACTCCGACGTATACGAGCAAATGAAGATGAACATAGTCATTGAGGAGGAGAAAGTCGCGAAGTTAAAGAGTGAGCAGAGCAGCGGAGCGAAACGGAAGGAGAAAGGGGGGCCTGCTCGGCGCTCGCCTATTTCTAGGGCAACGAGGGACCGAGTTGCTCTTTATAACTCCTACCAGAGGGCCCCCCATTCGCGAGTGGCTCCCGCTGAACTTCGCAGGTCCCCAAACCAGGACCGCAGAGATTATCGACGGTACAATGGCAACTCACCTCGTAATCCCCTTGCAAATCGACCCATGCAGGGCAACAACGGAGCCGACTGCCTATTGCCGTCACTATCGGGAAACTTTCCTTGGGATAGGACGGTGCAGATGGTTGATCAGAGCCCTGCCTATAGATAATACACCCCACTGAAGGTGTCACTCGAAGAGATGTTTCAAGTTATAGAGGAGCGAGGGCTGTTATGTTCCTCGACGTCGATGTCCAAGCCAGCAAACAGGAGAGACAGAAGCAGGTTCTATCGATTCCACGGTGATCCGGGACCTAAAAAACCTGGTGGAGGACTTGGTTAAAAATCGGTACTTGGACGAGTTCATCGAGGGGGGCACCCGGTAGTCAAGCAGCAACAAACGGGGGATAGCCAAGCCTGTGGCATGGATCGCGAACCACTTGCTGTGAGAGTGATAGTAGGAGGGCCCACGATGGTAGGAAATTCAAACAAGGCTCGAAAGAACTACAACAGATACGCCTCTGCTAGTCGGGAAGTCCTGCTTGCTGTGCCCACTGCAAAGAGAGCTAGAATTCGACAAGTGTCGATCATGTGGACAGAATAGGATGAAGAGAGGGTCCTATACCCCCACGACGACACTCTAGTTATAAGGGCAAATGTCGCCAACAGAGAGTTCGATAGGATGTTGGTGGACTCAGGGAGTTCAGTGGATATCCTCTTCAAATCCACTCTTGATGATATAGGAATAGCGGATGTGAAGCTCGAGCAGACGAGCACCTCTCTAAAAGGATTTGGTGGGGGAAGGATAACCCATCTGGGGATTGTCAACTTGCCAGTGACCATGGGCTCGAAGCCCTTTAAGAAGAATATGATGTTGGATTTCGTAGTTGTGGATGAAGTCAGCCCCTACCAGGCAATATTGAGGAGGCCTTCCATGAGGATCAGCCAATCGGTGATGTCCACCCACTACTTAGCCTTGAAGTATCGCGTGAACGGAGCAGTGGGAGTTGTCAAGGGCGATCAAAGGATAGCAAGGAGCTGCTATGCCACAGCGGCAAAGGAAACGATGCAAATGATATCGCTGGATGCGAGGGGCGAGTCAAAGAAAGGGAGGCAAGAGCCCGCCGAAGAATTAGAGGAACTCGTGATAAGGCCAGACGACTAGGAGAAGAAGGTATTAGCGAGTGCTTGCGAGCACACTCCAATGTGTTCGCCTTGACACATAAAGATATGCCTGGAATCGATCCGAATGTGGCATGCCACAGGTTGGCAATAAAGAGAGACGCGAAGCCAGTAAGGCAGAAGAGGAGGTGCGTTAACTAAGAGAGGTATGAGGTCATAAATAGTGAGGTTGAGAAGCTGTTGAAGGCAGAATTCATAAGGAAAGTCAACTACCCTGAATGGATCTCAAACGTGGTACTTGTGAAGAAGGCAAGTGGGAAATGGTGAATGTGCGTAGAGTTCACGGATTTGAACAAAGCCTGTCCAAAGGACAGCTTCCCATTACCCAAGATAGACCAGCTAGTTGACTCCACAGTAGGACACGGTCAGCTCAACTTCATGGATGCCTTCTCAAGTTACAATCAAATCCCCATGCACGAATCGGACAAGGAATGCACGGCCTTCATCACCAACCAAGGCCTATTTTGCTATAAGGTCATGCCCTTCGGCTTGAAGAACGCAGGGGCAATTTACCAGAGACTGGTGAACAAGATTTTTAAGCCGCTGATCAGCCACATGATGGAAGTTTATGTGGATGATATGATCACCAAGTCCAAGGACGCAGAAGAACATGTGAAGCACTTAGAAGAGACCTTCGCGCTCTTGAGGGAGTACCGGATGAAGCTAAATCCTGAGAAGTGTGCCTTTGGAGTGTGTTCTGGAAAGTTCTTGGGTTTCATGGTCAGTAACAGAGGAATTGAGGCCAACTCGGAGAAGATAAGAGCAGTGATAGACATGAAGTCTAGCGCACTCTCAAGGAAATACAAAGCCTCACGGGTAAGCTGGCATCCCTCAACAGATTCATCTTCTGAGTGACGGACAAATGCCATGTCTTCTTTCAGGAGATTAGAAAAGGGAGAAAGATGAAGTGGATACTAGAGTGTGAAACGACATTCCAACAGTTGAAGGAGTACTTGCTGAAAGCCCCGTTGCTATCAACATCATGAGCAGGAGAAGTTCTATACTTATATTTGGCGGTGTCGCAATAGGCAACGAGCTCAGTCTTGATAAGGGAAGAGTCAGGGGTGCAACACCCCGTATATTATACGAGCAGAGCTTTGTTGAAGGCGGAGACTCGGTATCCACTAGTGGAAAAGTGGGCACTCGCACTGGTAACAGCAACTCAGAAGTTGAGCTTTATTTCCAAGCACACTCGATAGCAGTCTTGACGAACCAGCCACTAAGACAGATCCTGCACAAGCCAGAGACCTCGGGCCGGCTAGTAAAGTGGTCGATAGAGCTCAGCGAGTTTGACATTGCCTACTAGCCCCGAACAACAATCAGAGCACAAGCCCTAGCAGACTTTATGGTCGAGTGTACAAAGTCAGACAAAGGAGCAGACAACGAGCGAGCAGCAGGCCCCCCTACTCCAGACAAGGTGTGGACGGTTACAGTGGATGGGTCATGTGGAGATTAAGGAGCAGGAGCAGGAGTAGTGCTTCTTAGTCCTGAAGGGGTGGAAGTACAATATGCCATAAAGCTCGAGTTTAAGGCCACCAATAACCGAGTCGAGTACAAGGTCAGAATCATGGGTCAAGCTTGCGTTAGCAGTGAAGGCGGAGGAAGTGAAGATCTAGACAGACTCTCAGCTGGTGGCAAACCACCTCAACGAAAGCTTCCAGGCAAAAGGCAAAAAGATAGAGGCTTACCTTCGAAAGGTAAGACAGTTAATTAGAAAGTTTCGAGCAGTAGAGGTGGAACAGATTACAATGGAAGAAAGCTCTTAGACAGATATGATAGCACAGATGGCCGCTGTATCTGACCCCAAGATGCCCAAGTCCATTCCAGTAGAGATCAGGACCTGCTCGACTATTGAGTAGGAGGACGAGGTGATGAGCTTGTTCTCGAGCAGCATCTGGATGGATCCAATTATCTCTTATCTCAAGGAAGGGACATTGACTGCCGATAAAAAGCAGGAGAGGAAGCTGAGATGCCAAGCAATGAGGTACACACTGATCGAAGGAGTATTGTACATGCGAGGATACACCCTACCATTGTTACGTTGTTTGGACAAGGAAGAAGACGACTACGTCCTCAGAGAGATATACAAAGGGATTTGCAGAAACCATTCCGGTGCATGATCTCTAGCCTTTAAAGCCTTGAGGCAAGGGTACTTCTGGTCTCGGATGCACCAGGACGCACAAGAAAAGACCAAAAGCTGCAAGAATTGTCAAAGCTTCACCAACCATATAGCTCAACCGCCCGAGAACCTCACAGTAATGAACTCACCATGGCCATTTGCTAAGTGGGGAATTGACCTGATTGGACCACTGTCAAAGGGAGAGCATCTGCAATACATGTTGTGGTGGCAATTGATTATTTCACTAAATGGGTTGAAGTGGAAGCTTTAAGCAGCATTACAGAAAGTAAAACCACTGACTTTATTTGGAGAAATGTGATTTGCAGATACGGGATCCCCCACGCACTGGTCACAAACAATAGGAGGCAGATCGACAATAATAAGTTCAGAGACTTCTACAAAAATATGGGGATAGAACTGAAATTCTGGTCACCATCATACCCACAGGCAAATGGGCAAGTGGAGGCTGCAAACAAAACTATAAAGCGTCTCCTGAAGACCAAACTGGGTGAGCAGAAGGGAGCTTGGGTCGACGAGCTGCCTGGTGTGATGTGGGCTTATAGGACCACACACAAAATCGCCACAAGGGAGACACCATTTTCCTTGACATTCGGGCATGAAGCAGTGGTCCCGGTAGAGATAGAGATAGGCACACATCGGACGGAGAACTTCAATGAGGAGCAGAGTGACGAGCAGATGTGTGCAAATTTGGATCTGTTGGAGGAGAAAAGAGAAATGTCAGCAATGAAGATGATAGAATACCAGCAGAGGGTGGCCCGCTACTACAACCAGAACGTGCACATCTACTGATTTCAGATGGGAGACTGGGTACTTAGAAGAGTAAACCAGAACACTAAAGATCCCAGGCAAGGGGTGTTGGGCCCTAACTAGAAAGGTCCTTAGAGGGTCTTGCAAGTAGCCGGTCCGTGAGCATACCAGCTGACTTATCTGGATGGACGTGAAGTTAAAAGGCCATAGAATGCGCAGCATTTGGTCAAGTATTTCCAGTAAGTTCCCTTGTATCATGAGCATTAGTGTTTAGTTTCTTTTACTCTAGAAATGTGTAAAATCTTGTACATAAATAAAAGCAAGAAAAATGCTTCCAAAAGTAATCAATCCTATGTGAGCAGATTAAAGCTTATGAAAATAAATAAAAGCTAGAGTCGTAAGTGTCAAAGCCTGAATTTAAGGTAAGACGAAGTGCCGAGCATAAGCCAAGTAAAGGCTTGAGCAAGATAAGCTCGTGAAGAAATGCAAAGGCCGAAAGTCTTAGAGCCTAACTTAAGACGAGACGGTGCCAAGCATAAGCTAAGTAAAGGCTCGAGCAAGATAAGCTCGCGAACAAAAAGCTAGAGCCATAAGTCTCAAAGCCTAAATTTAAGGCGAGACGAAGTGCCTAGCATAAGCCAAGTAAAGGCTTGAGCAAGATAAGCTAACGAAGAAATGCAAAGGTCGAAAGTCTCAAAGCCTAACTTAAGGCGACACGGTGCCAAGTATAAGCCAAAAGAAGGCTCGAGCAAGATATGCTCGTGAACAAAAAGCTAGAGTCGTAAGTCTCAAAGCCTGAATTTAAGACGAGATGAAGTGCCTAGCATAAGCCGTGTAAAGGCTCGAGCGCGTGAAAAAATGCAAAGGCAGAAAGTCACAGAGCCTAACTTAAGGCAAGACGTGCCAAGCATAAGCCAAGAAAAGGCTCGAGCAGAATAAGCTCACGAAGAAATGCAAAGGCCGAAAGTCTCAAAGCCTAACTTAAGGCGAGGCGGTGCCAAGTATAAGCCAAAAGATGGCTCGAGCAAGATAAGCTCGCAAACAAAAAGCTAGAGCCGTAAGTCTCAAAGCCTGAATTTAAGGCGAGACAAAGTGCCTAGCATAAGCCAAGTAAAGGCTCGAGCAGAATATACTCGTGAAGCAATGCAAAGGCCGAAAGTCTCAGAGCCTAACTTAAGGCGAGACGGTGCCAAGCATAAGCCCAGTAAAGGCTCGAGCAAGATAAGCTCACAAAGAAATGCAAAAGCCGAAAGTCTCAAAGCCTAACTTAAGGCGATACGATTGCCAAGTATAAGCCAAAAGAAGGCTCGAGTAAGATAAGCTCGCAAACAAAAAGCTAGAGCCGTAAGTCTCAAAGCCTGAATTTAAGATGAGACGAAGTGCCTAGCATAAGCCATGTAAAGGCTCGAGCAAAATAAGTTCGCAAAGAAATGCAAAGGCAGAAAGTCTTAGAGCCTAACTTAAGGCGAGACGGTGCAAAGCATAAGCCAAGAAAAGGCTCGAGCAGACTAAGCTCACGAAGAAATGCAAAGGCCGAAAGTCTCAAAGCCTAACTTAAGGTGAAATGGTGCCAAGCATAAGCCAAAAGAAGGCTCGAGCAGAATAAGCTCACGGAGAAACGCAAGGGCTGTAAGTCTCAAAGCCTAAACTTAAGGCAAGACGGAGCCAGAAGAGCTCGAGCTAGAAAAGCTCGCAAATAAAGCTAAAGGCCGAAGCCGCAAAGTCTAACTTTGGGCAAGACAAGAAGGCAGACACAGCCAGAATAAGTTCGAGCACAACGAGCTCACGCAAAAAGATACTGCGGCCTCAGGACTTAAAGTCTGTCCGGGTTAAGGTAAAACGACCAAAATTCGTAAGGGTTAGTCCAATTGGTCACATTTTGGCAAGACGAGCAGAAGCAAACTGTAGTCAAAGTTATGTGGGAAAGGCTCAAGTCCTGCTGGAAATTTACCCTATAGATAGTTTTGGAGCAAATTAAAAGTACAAAGGAAAAATAAAAAATATGTATTCTTTATTTCATTGCTGAAGTTACAAGTACAAAAAAAAAAGAGTACAACAAAGCCAATCAAGGGGCTTGAACAGTTGGGCTAGTAGAGGCGGGGGTGAGGGGGTCCTCGGAAGATGGAGCAGCTTGAGAATCCGTCTAGGCAGCAGAGGCAGCTCGGGCTTCAACGGTTGAAGAAGCAGCCTCTCCGGACCTTGCAGCATTTACTTCTTCCTGAGCAGAGGGATCCCTTGGTTCCTGAGTCAGGGCATCCTGCTCGTTCATGTAAGCATCTACACCTGCCTCGAGCTTCAACATATCCAACTCAGGGTATTCTTTGGCCAGGACGGACATGATGCACTCATAGCTGAAGGTCACCCCTTTATTGTACTCCTCCGCAAGCTGATTCTCCAAGGAGTCCACCTTATGCTGGAGGCGAGAACTCTCTGCCTCAATAATCCTCTCGAAAGCAAACCTCTGTACATTGAGGTCTTTGCAGACAGATCCCTCTCCTTGATGGTAGAAATGTCAGTGCGAAGCTTAGCCGCTTTCTCCTCCCTCTGCTCGAGCGCCTGCCTCAAGCCCTGATTATCAGCCTTAATCTTCCTTTCAAAATTCATGGCCTTCGTCTTGAATGCAGTGGAGGCAGCCGTAGCCTGATACGAAAGGCACTGGAACATATTAGCCAGCTTGCTAACACTCGAGGACTGCAACTCCTCCATGAACTTCTCCCCCATATGCCTGGTAAAATCCTTAACGCAGGCATCAGCAAAATTGGGTTGCTGCACCTGAGAGCGTCCCGATCTAGATCTAGCGGGGACAACAGCTCTCGAGCCCCTCTCAGAAGATTCTTCTGCTTCTCGTTGGCTTTCCCGAGCAGGTGGAATAGCCCTGATTGGCGAGGCAGCGAGGTCAACTCTGGACCTCTTGGATGAAGCAAAGGAACTGCTCAGTCTATCCACCGTACTCGAGGGCCTTTTCAATTGAGAGAGGATACTGTCTTCTTCCTCGGAAGCTAGACCGAACTCAACAAAGTTATAGTGAGTCAGCAACTCTCTGCACGAGCTCGCGTTGTCCAAGGCGATATTAATATATGCATACAGCTTTTACCCAACCCGATATGACACGCTTCAAGAGACTGCAAACAAGACCAGAAAAAATAATAAGAGAGAGTAAGCAGAAAAGTTAAAGTAAAAAACACGATAAGCAGCAGACGACCTGGGGTACAAAAACGAGAAGGAATTTGAGGAAACTCCTCGGTGGCAGAGGCTAATCGCCTCAATTCCCCTCGACAAAGACAAATTTGCCCTTTTAGTTGCCACCAGAGGTGGGGAGGTCAGTGATGGGTTTCTTGCCCTTCAAGCTGGAAGTGAGGTAGTACCAGCCCGCGTCCTTTAGACTGCTCTTCAACTGGTAGAGATGCTTTATTTCATCTATCGTTGGCTCGCTCAAATTGCACCACCTCCACAGGATATACAGCTCCGTCAGAATCCTCCACCTGTTAGGGTTTAGCTGCCCCAATGCCAGATGCAACTGGGAAAGGACCCGGGCAAAATAGGGCTGAATGGGCACCCTAACACCCCACTTGAAGCATTCTAAATAAAGGGTGACATACCTTCGAGGAGGACGGCTAGGTGTATTATTTTTGCCAGGGAGACACAGATCAACACCGGCGGGAATGTGATACATGGCCCTAAACCGGTTTAAGTCTTGGTGTGAAGTCTCACTCCTCATGTTATCTATGGCAAATGACTCGGCCTCCGACCTTTGGCTGGCCCTTTGCCTCTATTTCGGCCAGGTTTCCCCTACAGCCTCGACCTCTTCCAAACTTGGGTCTCTCACCGGAACCCCCCTAGTGGCCTCGGAATCACTCGAAGAAGATGATTCTTCAGGGGACATTCGGCAGGGTTGCTGAGTGGCTGACATTTCTCTTTTCCTAGGGACACAGTCTACCAAGTGGGAAACTAGAAACCTATAAAATGAAAAAAGACGAGAACGAGAAAAAGAAGAAGAGCTTATACCTAAAATGGATTTGATGAAGGCAGATAACGACGACAGCGAAGAAGAAGGTGAATTTCTCTTGCAGGTGGCTGCTTTTAGTTTGAGAAAAAATGTGAAAATAAGAAGAAGCACAGTGAAGAAGTTAAGGGTTTATAATGGGGAAAGTGAGTTATGCCAACAGACAGCACGTTACTCAAGGGGACGCAACTATTCAAGCGACTGCCTCTTTAAAATTCAAACGAACTGTCCAGATCAGCCTATGTGTCTCGGCATTAAATGTGAAGTGACAGAAAAGGCGGACAGCTCAGCATGAGAGGGTGAAAAAGGGAGGAACCGCTCAAACAAGAAGTTTCTAGTCTTATCTCGTTTCACTCTCATGACTAGAAACAGGGGGACTGGTGTTTGGGCAATGCGGAGCAGACCCCCTCGAGGACAATCCATCCAGAGCACAAGACATAATCGTTGACATGAAGACATCCCTGCTCGGTGTCAAAGCTGGTCGAGGTCAAGTGCTCCAAGGCTGGTCGGATCCTGATCTTCTCATCCCGCTTGGGTAAAAGAGATCCTCGACCACCGAGCAGGACTTGGTCATGTCACGAGAAGCACCATGAACAGAAGGAAACCAAAGCTTAGGAAGAGCAGACCCAGGCATGACGGCCCCTCCTCCCGACAACTTGTCGCAACGATCGATGACTAACAGGCATCCCACGCTGTAGGGTTTTACCACTATTACCAATGACTGGCGCATGCCTACACAGTGTCATCATTGCACACGGACCTACACGGTATCATCATTGGGTCAAGGGAACCCATACCTGCCTGACATCCCACGCTCCTAGACTGTGCCGCAGCAACCCCAAGCTGTCAGAAAGGCATAAGCACAATTAATGCGGAGGTGGGCGTCCAAGCAAAGGGGGACGAGAAAACAAGTGGATAAATACCAGACGATGGGCAAGGTAAGGGGATTCGGATTCCTTTTCTTCAACTTTTTATCCCAACTCCGACTTATCTACCCAGACTTGGATTTTCTCTCTTTCTTTACTTCCCTAAAACTCTCTATTTTTTCGGTCTCTTAAATAAAGGGGGATATAAAAAGAATCAACTCGATTACTGACTTGAGCATCGGAGGGTTTTCGCCGGAAAAGCATCCGGCGACCCCTGACACCTTTTTTGTGGACACAGGACAAAAGACATCACTGTCCTAATAAACAAAGAGAGGCAGGAGCCAGCAAAGAATCCTGCTCGAGCAACCAGCGAGCAGAAGTTTACAGCATCACTTGGGAACGAGCAGAAAACCACATCAACAACACGAGTCGAGGGCCGAAAATTTGAAGCTCAGTCTTGCTTGTTTCAATTGTTTTAATCCAAGTTTTGTCATGTTTAATATCGACATGGATTCCAAGATTAAAAGTATCACTACCAAATTGGATGAACTATGTGCTAAAAGAATTGTACTTGGATTGCAATTGATTTCTAGAGGGACATCAAATGCTTTGGAACGAAGACCGCGAAGTTCAGTGCTGATGGAATGTGCTGTCAGCGGCAGAGACGAGGATAAGGCCAAAATACTTGAAATGTGATGGGATAAAATTAGGTTTTTCAAATTTTCAATTAAAACCTTTTAGGACCGATCTCATACAATATATAAGAATTAAGTAATCTAGAAATTCGTATCTTGATATTCTGAGAAGATGAATCAATTGAAAGTTGAAAATCCTTCTTCAAACGATCTTTCAGGTTATGACTCAAGATCGATCAACACTGGACATGTGGGCGTAAAAGTGGAGAGAATGTGTAACAACTAGAGGACCACCTTGTAAAATATCACAAGTACCCTTTTACACTTGAATATAACATACTAGGCCTTAACAAATATTATAATTATGATTTTTACCTAATACTCCAGTTTCTTGCTTTTGGGTCTAGTGATTGTGTTGTCAATTAAATGAGCTAACCCGAAGATTATTTGTGAACATACAATAGTGGCTACAATAATTAAATTTGTAATTAAACAAATATAATTATTTAATTTCAATTCTACTCAACTATAAGATTGGTATTGACCTCCATAATTGTATGCTCGAATTATAATTCGCCGAAGCCACATTGATTTTTTTATTGCACAATCCTTTGTACGACATCGTTAATTAAATTGATATCTCAACTGTCCAATCAATTTAATTACATCTTATTCCTTGATACTTACTGCTTTTCTCTAATGATCATTTTCAACATACTTATTTATGTTGACACACTCTAACCAAAGAATTCTATGATCAAGTATTGAAAACTCATCAAGAGATGTGTTGTACAAATTCTTTATTGATAACCTATAAATTCAATACTTGTAATTGCTCCCACCAAGATTCCGGGTAATTTTGACTACATGTGTATGTTGTGTCCATTGGTAACTCAAATGAAATAACAACTACAATCATGAAATTATAACTAACTCAAGATTAAAATTACAGTAAATCAATACCTATGAGATTTAATAAGTCTGACAGTTATTACTAGGTTAATTAAATCTCATATGTGATCCAATTCAATGTAGTCATACTACATCAATAAATTCATATATGATTAAAATAAATCACTCATTGATTTTATTACAATCTATACCTAGATAAAGTGCCCAACTTTATTTATCAACTGCGAACTTGATTTATTTAATTATAAGATAACTTGTGTTTATGTCTTCTGCGAATTCACATATTGATCACATAAATACATATAATATGATTAAATAGACTTTACTCAAAATATTAATGCAATAAAGATACATGAATAAAATACCTTATTTATTTTATTAATCAGAAATATATTTATTACAATAAATATATAAATATGTTTTAAAGAGCATATTTTTCCAACAAAAAGGTGTTAAGTGATGATACAACCACTTATGCCAACTTTTGTGTAATACCAATTGTCGGCATGGCAGGGTCTGGAAAAACAACGCTTGCTCGGGATGTCTACAATGACAGGGCTCTGCAAAATTTCAAGTTTGATGTGAAAACATGGGTCTGTGTTTCTGATGATTTTGATGTTCTTAGCATTTCGAGGGCTCTTCTCAAGTCAATCACCTCCACAACTTGTGATCTCAAGACGTTGAATGAGGTGCAGGTTAAATTGAAAATTGCTGTGAATGGAAAAAGGCTCTTGCTAGTAATGGATGACGTTTCGAACGAGAACTACAACTTGTGGGAAATCCTGAAATCTCCCTTCATGGCTGGGGCACCAAATAGCAAAATAATTGTCACCACACGCCACTCAAATGTTGCATCAACGATGGGATCCATTGAGCATTATAATCTTAAGCTCCTGTCAGATGAAGATTGCTGGTCTGTTTTTGTGAAGCATGCGTTTGAGAGTAGAGATGCCGGTGCTCATCAAATTTCAGAATTATTTCGTAAGAAAATTGTTGCAAAGTGCGGAGGCTTACCCTTGGCAGGAAACACTCTTGGCGGCCTTTCACGCTCTAGCCATACAGAAGATGCGTGGGAAGATATATTGAGCAGCAAAACGTGGGATTTGCCTCAACAAACTGACATTCTCCCTGTGTTAAGGCTGAGTTACTATTATCTTCCTTCGCATTTGAAGAGATGTTTCACTTATTGTGCATGTTTTCCCAAAGATTATGAGTTCGAGAAGAATGAACTTGTTTTTCTGTGGATGGCTGAGGGTATGATTCAACAATCAAGGACAGATAAACGATTGGAAGATTTGGGCAATGAGTTTTTTTGTGATCTACTGTCTAGATCACTCTTCCAACAATCAAGCAGAGATGGTTGTAAATTTGTAATGCATGATCTGGTTCATGATTTAGCTCAATTGGTTTCTGGTGAAACAAGTTTCTGGTTGGAAGAGGCAAATAAGCAGTTGAGAACATTCGAAAGGGTTCGTCATTTTTCTTATCCTCGTGCTCATGAAGAAGTAAAAACCAAATTTGAGGGTTTGAATGAAGCCGCAAGTCTGCGGACATTTTTGCCTCTAAATGTTAGAGGAATTTTACATAATTGTTACATGACCAGCACAGTTCTTGACTTGCTGCCAAATCTCAAAAAGTTGAGGGTGCTATCTTTAGAAGGATACTCCATTGTTCGTTTACCTAATTCTATCAAAGAGTTGAAACTTCTAAGGTATCCCAATCTTTCTGGGACAATGATCGAAAGTTTGCCTAAGTCAACCAGTTCACTGTTCAACTTGCAGTTTTTGATGTTAAGAGACTGTTATCGTTTACAGAAGTTGCCTTCCAACATGAGAAATTTGATTAATTTGCATATTCTAGATATAAGGGGTGCACATTTATTGACAGAGATGCCATAGGGAATGAATAGTTTGAAATTTCTGCAGACGTTGTCTGATTTTATTGCGGGTAAGGGCATTGGATCTGGCTTGAAGGTTTTGAAAAATTTAACTTTCCTCAGTGGAGAACTTTGTATTTCGAGATTAGAAAATGCGAATGATTCATGGGAAGCAAGACAAGCTTCATTGTGTGATAAGAAAGGGTCTAGAGGCACTGTCATTAAAATGGGGCTCTTGTGTTAATGATCAGGCAGCAGAAGAAAAGGTACTTGATATTTTGCAACCACATAAAAATATGAAGAAGCTAGAAGTCATGCAGTATGGTGGCAGAAGATTTCCTGTATGGTTTGGGGACCCATCATTCTCTAACATGGTTGCTTTAAAATTGATAGGATGTAAAAATTGCACTACCTTACCTGCTTTGGGGCAGTTGGTTTCCCTGAAAGCGCTTACAATTGAAAGAATGCTTGTACTCAGAAGTGTAGGGTCTGAATTTTGTGGAAAGGATTGCTCAAAGCCTTTTCAATCCTTAGAGACTCTTTGTTTCAGTGGTTTGCCAGAATGGGAGTTCTGGGATGCCGGCAACCTGACTGGGTATGTTGAAATATTCCCTCGTCTCGTTAAACTGTCCATTTTGGGATGCCCCAAACTATCTGGAAAAGTACCAGACCATCTTCCTGCGTTGGAGATCCTTCTCGTCAGATTTTGTGAAGAGTTGGTAGTTTCATTCTCAAGCTTTCCTTTGCTCTGCAAATTGACAATTTCTAGATGCAAAGGACTGGTATGCAGCTCTCCGATTGACTCTAAGTTGACAAAGTATATGACTATTTCGAACAGTTCATTAGACATATGTGGTTGCAAAGGGATGGTATACAATAGTCCACTTCACTCTAAGTCACTGTCGACGGCTGTGACTATTTCAAATATTTTAGAGTTTGGAAAATTGTTAAAGCAAGGATTTCTACCAGCAGAGTTTCTGGGGACTGACGATTCTCAAGACATTGTGTTATGGAGGCCGCATAATTGGGGTATGAAATTTGGGGAGGAGACAGCACAAGGGCTACGGATTATCACTCTCCCTGAAGAGGTATCAATTGAAGAAAATTGCATGAGTCTGGTTTCATTTCCAGAGGTAAAATTTTTCCCCGTCAATCGGCTTGCACTTAAATTTGAAAATAGTGGAGCTTTAAAATCCTTACCTGAGGGAATGATTTACAATTGTGCACGACGGAAAAGTTTGACCATTGTTGGTTGTAATTCTCTAGAATTCATTGCAAGAGGCAAGCTGCCTTCATCTTTAGAAGCGATTCAAATACATGATTGTAAGAAATTGCAATGTTTGGTTGTTCTGATGAGATTACGTGCTATTTAAAGCATATTGATTTTCTGATTAATAAAATATTTTAAGTATTTATTCAGATATTTTGAATTGCATTAATATTTTGAGAAAAGTCCATTTAATCATATTATATGTATTTATACGATCACCATGTGGATTCGCAGAAGACATAAATACAAGTTATCTTATGATTAAATAAATTAAGTTCGCAGTTGATAAATAGAGTTGGGCACTTTATTTAGGTATAGACTGTAATAAATTCATTGAGTGATTTGTCTTAATCATGTATGAATTTATTAATGTAGTATGTCTACATTGAACTGGATCATATATAAGATTTAATTAACCTAGTAATAACTGTCAGACTTATTAAATCTCATAGGCATTGATTTACTGTAATCTTAATCTTAAGTTAGTTATGATTTCATGATTATAGTTGTTATTTCATTTGAGTTACCAATGGGCATGGCATACACATGTAGTCTGAATTACCCGGTATCTTGGTGGGAGCAATTACAAGTATTGAAATTGTAGGTTAACAATATAGAATTTGTACGACACATCTCTTGATAGGTTTTCAGTACTTGATCATAGAATTCTCTGGACAGAGTGTCTCAACATAAATAAGTATGTTGAAAATGATCATTAAAGAAAACCAGTAAGAATCAAGAAAAAAGATGTAATTAAATTGATTGGACAGTTGAGATATCAATTTAAATTAACGATGTGGTACAAAAAATTGTGCAGTAAAGAAATCAATGCGACTTGGGCGAATTATATTCGAGAATACAATTATGGAGGTCAGTTCCAATCTTATAGTGGAGTAGAATTGGAATTAAATAATTATATTTATTTAATTACAAATTTAATTATTGTAGCCACTATGGTATGTTCCCAAATGATCCCCGGGTTAGCTCATTTAATTGACAATACCATCATTAGACCCAAAAACAAGAAAAACTGACATATTAGATGAAAATCATAATTATAATATTTGTTAAAGCCTAGTATGTTATATTCAAGTGTAAATGGGGGCTTGTAATGTTTTACAAGGTAATCTCCTAGTTAGTTACACATTCCTTCCACTTTTACGTAAGTGGAGAGATAGTTAAAAGAGGAATTCTATTTTAAATAGAAATCCTAATCCTAACATACTAGGGTTTTTCATAAGATATTATAAAATGGGCATTATTCTCTTAAATAGAGAAAAAGGAGAACCCCAAAAATTTTAAGAAAAATAAAGAAGGCATCTAAGAGGAGCCAGTTACAATTAGGGAGTGGTGAAAAAGACGTCCACACGTCCAGTGTTGATCAAACTTGAGTTATAGCCTGGAAGATCGTTTGGAGGCGGATCTACAACTCTCAATTGTTCCTCTTCTCAAAAAATCAAGGTATGAATTTCTAGATTACTTAATTCTTATATGTTGTATGAGATCGGTCCTAAAAGGTTTTAATTGAAAAATTGAAAACCTAATTTTATTCTCTACAATTGGTATTAGAGCCATCTCATAATAATATATAAGAATTTCGTAAGAAATCTATCTTGTTAATTATGTATTGGAGTGGCACAATTTATTTAGATATATATTATTTGTTAATATATGAATAAAGCATGCTTGGATTGTCTTAATTCATAGTTAGAAATTTATTTATATTTTTATTTTAAATTTAACAAAAAGGTGATCTATTATCACCATGTTTCCCTTTTGATTTAATTTTATATTTCAAAATTATTTTGATTGTAATCTGTAAACCTAAAAGAAAAAAAAGGGATTTTCCGGAGGAGCATCGCGCAGAATGCGTAACGCACAGCGTGCGCGGCTTACGCAGCTTGCAGCGCGGGCAGCTTGTAACACGCAGCGCGCGGGGCTCACAGAAAATAGCAGCAGCAGCAGCACGCATAGGACATCGCGGAAAACGGCAGCAAGGCGTACAGCCTTGCGCGGACGGCACCAGGCAAAGCACAAGCAGCGCGGGCGTCCTGCTCGCGCAGCAGGCCGCGCGCGATGCTCACGCGGCAGCAACAGGCAGCGCGCAGCAGAAGGCAGCAACAGCAGGCCCTAGCGTGGAGTGGCCAGAACTCGCCGGAGAAGAGAGATGACCGGAAGATCCGGATTTTTGCTGATGGCGGCGGAAAAGAAAAATGTAGATTAGGGTTTTTGTGTGGCAAATATCAGTCAAATCCCTATAGTTCTGTATAATGTCGCTTAGGTTAAATTAGTTTACCATTATGCATTTAAGTCCAGAAACGGTTTTTGGACTTGTAAATCCTAGTTTTAAGTCCAATAAAA